>SCLH01000472.1:52726-63407 GCA_004367855.1 Oikopleura vanhoeffeni | reverse complement strand
ACTGTGGGCAGAGAAAAGATTAAACTTTTGGCCCACTGTTAAAATAGTTAAAAATTTTATGATTTTTTTGATCATTCAGAAACGTCGATGTATGCGAAATAAAAATAGGATTCAGCTTGGCATAGTTTCTTGCAGTATCTTAACCCACGTACTCAGCGCTGGCCATATCTGGCCAAAGTGACTTGCGATCTCTATTTTTAATAAGTTACTTTTTCCGAAAACATTTATATTTAAAATGATCGGTGTTTTTGAAATTCTCTACTTTTGCCTTATTTATCTTTTCTCTATCTTTTGTAGTCTTGAGATAAAGCAATGTTGTCGACCCGGAATCGGGGCCCTGAAAAAATTCAAATGAGATTTGAACTTAAAAAAAATAGATTTTATGAACTTTGCCACCGTGATTTTAGGATTTATTTTATGTGTCAAAAAATGAAAATAAAATATTCATAAAATCAAAAATTTTTTTCTTTAATTTCTTGCAAAAATATATATGATTATAAGTTATTTTGTGCAAAACAACAACTCATGTGTCCCCCAACCAAATATATTGAAAATTGATACTGTTTACTTTTGAACACCTGTAAAATCGGAAAAACCATGCGGCGCGAACTGAATTTCTTTGTTATTTTTTGTCGCACAAACTTGATAAAAGTACTTATGACGTTGTGATTAGAAGCCAAAAATATCGCGAAAGGTCTGTACGGTGGCAATATCATGCGGTATTTTTTATATTTATATGACAAACTGATTTCCTTACGTTTTCTCAATTGAAGGTTTTAGTCAAATATTTCTATTTACGATATTGTCTCAAAGAAAAAATTATCGTAAAAACCGAAAAAATATAATTTAATTTTTTCTATCAAATAATTGTTGAAGCTATTGAATAAAGTTTATTTTCGCTAACGTAACTTGGATAAAAATATATTTTTTAAAGTCAGGTGGCCAGATTTGGCAACCGCTGAGTACGTCACTGTTCATAACTTCTGAGTAGTGTGGTTTAAAAATGGTCCATAAAAAATTGATCTCTCACTTTAGTATGAAAATGGAACCAGACTTGGAGGAACGTGAAGTTTTTCGTATTTTTAATTGACGTTTTTATTTATCCACTCTACAACCACCCTTATAATTTCTGCATTGAGCTTCTTGTTGGCCGAATACAAAAACCAATTTTCCCGATATCGCCAATTTCGAAAGAGTGGCCGACATTAAAAACAAAACTACCTTACTTCATTTGGAATATATGAAAGCTTCTAGAAATTTATAGAAAACTTAATTTTCGAGCATACCAGTGATTTGTTAATAAGTGAAACAAATTCTTTACTAATTTTATCTTCTAAAATAGTTGCTTTTTCATCTTCATTTTTTAAAATCCGATGTCTTTCAACGAATCAAAAATCGCACCAGTCATATCTATACTGAAAAAAAAACACGGATTAGTTAATTTCAAGCAAGGTCTTTAATTCAGTAAATAAATTTCTGTGCTCGTTAAGATTTTTAGTGGTAACTGTAATTCTGGGTTATAAATCGAAAGGTTTTTCCTGGGTAAAATCATTTTCGATTAACTTAAATTTTTTGTTAACCCTTTCAATCTGAAAAGGCAAAATTTTCGGGAGCCAAAACGGCGCAGAAATAACATTGTCACAGACCTTCAATTCAAATGTGTCATAAAGGACATTTTAGGATTTTTGCAAAATTTCTTAAAAATTGTGTGAAAACGATACATAATACAAAATTCTGAGGAAGTCAGTTTTTAGAAAAGTATTTGAGAATTATTTGATATAAGTTTATTTTTTCTGCAGTATCTATACGAAGAATAATTTTTTCAGAAGTGATTTTTATGAAACTCAAAATCATGAAAAAAAAATTTTTTCAAAAATTATTTTTCGAAAGAATTGAACGGCAATTTAACTCAAATAAAGCCGACAAAGACAAATCGATCAAATGAGAACATAAGGTGGTACTGATTGTGAGTTTTCAGCTGATCACCAATATTTTCACATTTTACTGGATATATTTTGACGCGCGCGATATGAATAATTGTAAGCGATCGAAATATTCATATTTCAAATCTTGAGACCAGCTATAAAATAGCTAGAGTTTCACTTGTAAATTTGTAACTTATATGTCATTGTAAAAAATGTATGAGTTTCAAGAAAAACAAGTGAGTGAACCTCTCTTTTCTCTCGCAGTTATCTAGTTCACAAACTTCGAAATTTGAAAATGTTACGTGTTATTCACTTAACTCTATCCCTGGTCTCAATCAGTGACAAATGAGTTAAATAATTGATATCTTTTCCAGTTTTCCCGTGATAAGCGCTCAAAGTAGTGCCTTAGATAGGCTTTTGGGTGTGAGCGAAGTTCTCGTTTCTGGTGTGAGGAGGTTAACGGTTTTGCCTGGTCGGGTAATAATCATTATCAATTTTCAAAATTTTATGAATCCTTATAAAATTCTGAATGAGATACGTAATTTATGGTCAAAGCCAATATTATTTATCGAAAATTATCCCTATTGCGCCTTTCTCAGCACGCGTTATAACTTTGAGAAAGTGACCAATTAAATCGCGGATTCTTGAATTAAGTCGACAGTCGAGTATTGTGATTGGACACTGGCTCAAAGTTATGACGCGTGCAGAGAAAGGCGCAATAGGGATAATTTCGATATATTCTCTATTGGCAGTCAAAATTGCCGTTTTGTTTTCGGACGATTGGAGGCCTTCCCGTGTTTATAATTTTAACAATATGTTATTATTTTACTACGATTAAATAACACAAAGAATTATTATATCAGAGTGTTAATTAAACCATATTGTTTAAATTTATCAAGAGAAATAATTCAAGTTTTTGCAATTAGCTAAATCATAAAATACAAAGAATCGATGAATGAGGTCAGCATCCGGATATGACATCTTGACAATCATTTCCTACTGTGAGCTTGTATTTATTTTTTGAAAATAATATTTTTTTTCATTTATTTTGAAAATTAATTGTATTTTTATTCATTTAAAGATTTATTTTTCTTCATTTATTTAGAAAAAAAAATGTATTTTTATTTATTTCAACAACTAATTATACCTTAAGGGGTGTCGTCGCAAAATGAGGCTCTAGAAACAAATTTTCCCAATTTTATTTTTATGCTTTTTTTTATGAAAATATGGAAAATAACAAGCATTTGGTACTCATTTTATTTTGATACATGGCTAGGAAAGCACTTTTTGATGAGTTCAAAAATATTTCGTATGAAAAAAGTTGAAATTTCTTGATTTTTGGAAATTTAAAACACGATTTACAAAAAAACGAGTCAGAAATTTAGACAAACTCAACTCGATTTTTGCACGGACTCTTCAGCTGCACATTCATCTAGGTTACAATGTGTGACTTTTAAATCCAGGGAGGAGATACATTTTGATTGAGACCCCTAAACAAGAACAAAATACTGTTTTTTGGTGATACTGAGACCAAATTCAAGAATTTTCAAAAAAACTCAATTCGATTTTTGCTCACGCCTGTCCAGTTAATTTGAGATCATAAATCATTGTTGTACCCTAAAAACTCAGGAGGAGATACATTTTGAAAAAATAATTCCGTTATTTTGTAAGCACGTTCTGATAGGACGAGCCATCCGTCACTTTCGATTTTTTATAGGATGCAAGATTTTTGCCTTATACATTAGTCAGACGCAAAACTTTGTCCTGAAGTTTGTACCTTGCGATAATTGGCCATGAAAACCCGGTTTTTCGCCTTAAAGTACGACGACCACCCTTAAGGACACAGCGGATTCTAGAAAAAAAATTAAACTTTTTCATCAAAATTATTTTTTGATCTCTAGCACCGTTTCTGTTCAAAATCAGACCATAGTCGCTAACATCGTTTCCAGCAAACCGTACCCAAGGAATCTTTGTGGCATTTAAATTGTCTAATTCTCACTTTCATATTCAAAATTGTCGATTTCGCGCACTTTTTTGTCGATTTACAGCCAAATTCAAAAGTACTTGCAAAATTTGCTCACCACCCTTGGCTTGTACATTCCGAAAATGACGTTGTTTTGAATAAGGCGAAAAAGACTTTCAAAAAAATTAAGTTTTGCTACTGCGGAACTGAACCATTGTCTATAGTACTATAGAACTTCACGATGTACAAAGATAATCAGTAGTAATTCCAGAGATTACGAACTACTATTCTGAGAGTTCTATAAGATAATTATGAAGGAACAAAAAGTATGAGCCTTCGAAAAAGCCTTTCCAGCCTACAGAACACCCTTAAGCGAAAAATCGCCTTTCAATCATTTGTCATAAAATTTGAACCTAGTATCCGAAAAATTTTAGGAAAATATTTTAAGATTCACATTGTTGAATTTTAAATGTATTATAAGGACAAGTTTCCGCGATCATTTTGGCTGATTAAGGGGTATATCTCTGATTAAATAAAGGCCTTAGAGGCATTAAAAATGCTCCAAATTGATACGCGGTGATAATTAAGTGTACTAAGAACCCAATCATCAAAAAAAATTTTCGAAATTTTTGCATTTTTCGTTTTTTCCAAGTATTTTTAAAGATGAAGTTAAAAATAACGTTTGCTCGAATTTACCACTAAAACTTCAAAATATCGCCTTGACGTAAGCCAACTTTCTCATCAGTGTTTCACTGGCTTTCTTTTGAGCTACTTTCGAAAAAATCGAAGCACTTTTTTTTCGGAATGTTTGGAAAATGACCAAAAAAAATCATATTTCGAGTTTTCAGCTGGAAATTGCAAAAAAGCTCGCTTAATCTCTTACAATGTTCTGAAAATACTTGATAAAATTTGAGCCATTTTGCAAATATATCTTCGGAGGAGATAGATTTTGAAGTCTGAATTGGAAAAATCGTCGGTTATTGGCGTTCTAGAATTGTTCAGTCGCCGGATCAAAAAGCTCGCTTAAAAGATTGACATACTACCGTTACGTGATCTGTGAAAATTTGAACTCAATTTGATATACCGTCTGGAGGAGATAGATTGCAGTTTGGAAGGTCACCTATCCGTACGGTGTAATGATCAAAATATTTATGGTGTACTTTTTCAAGATTAAGGGTTATCCGCTCCTAATTTGACATATTCGATATAGCCGAACAGGGCCTCGCGGATTAGCCAGTTTGTAGAACTAGCCTTCAACTTGCGAAAAAATTTTCCAAAAACTTTTTTGCATGAATACACCAGGCACATTAGCGAAACAAGGAGACCTAAGCCAAAACCGAATCCTACTCCTCTGAGGTTATATTTGAAATAAACCTAAATTTAACATAACCTGTATAATTAGTATACAAAACTTACAGTGGCGTTTTTGTCGATAAGTGCTATATTTTTTCTAGAACATGCAAAAAACCACCGTTTTTGGACATTACGCCTCGAAAAATCCTACTCTCCCAGGTTAAATTTGCAAAATTAGCTCAAATTTTGCAAAAGCTAGTTCAGAACAATAAAACTTTACAAAGGCTTTTTTTTGCAATTGTCCGCCAAACTCAAAATATGAATTTTCAAGGTCACGTGAAAAAATTTCCAAAAAAAGTGCTTCGATTTTTTCAAAGTAGGCAAATAAGCTGGGGAAACACTGAAGAGAATTGTACTCCGATATTGAAGGTTATAGTGGTCAAATTGACACAAACGTTATTTTGAACATAATTTTGAGAAAATACTTAGAAAAAATCGAAAAAAACGCAAAATTTTCGAAAAAAATTTTGTTGTCATTTGGGTTGTTTTATGCGTTCAAAACATAAACAATTGTGGTGATTTTTATGACATATAACGGCCGAAAAGTAGGCAGGGAACCCTTAACCCGTGTGAGCACAGAAAAAAAGTTCCCGCCAAGGCCGACACCTTTATAAAGGTGACTGTTCAGCGCGTATTACAGAGCCCAAGGTAGTTAGAGTTTCAATTTTTTTTGCATAAGGAAGTTCAAACGATTATTTTTGGCATCCGACATTTGATATTCTAGAATTTGATTTTAGTTCTAGAAAATTTACTGATAAGAGCAAGGTACAGCATATCACGTGATACAAGCTCACAGTGGTGTTCAACAAATTATTTGGTTATTGGAATCGATGCACAAGGATCTGACCTATGTCATCGTTTTTCTGATTGATTATATATAATCAATCAAAAATTATTTTTAAATAGGTTTAAAATTTGATGAAAAATCACAATTTTCATAAAAATGGTTATTTTCCCCTATAAAAGCAGATTAGTACACTTCTGATATTATTTCTGGTCGATATACTAATCAAGTGACTCTGTCGACAATATTTATTGCTCGAATTAATTTTTTAATAATCCTTTACATGTTCCTGTATACCAATTAAGGGGTACCAGACGTATAAAGGGTGTTTTAGGGCGCGCTGGAGACAAACAATACACCGCACAGACTTGTAATTCTTCAACGCTTGTTTCATTTACACCCACAACCCCTTTAAGTGGTTCTTGAATTTGAGGCTTATCTTTATAGCGTGTGTTCGAATCCCACTAATGTTGTCTAAGTTATTGTGATTGCCTTAGTGATTACGCGCCAATCTACTTTGGTACTCCCAATATCAAGCACCCTTGCCTATTATCATACCCAAGACAGTCACTAAGACAACATTAGTAGGATTCGAACACGCGCTATAGAGATAGCCCGCGTTTTTAAGATCCACTTAGGTTGGAAAATGATATAATAAAGACGGGAATCCCGTCAAGGCATTCTCCCTTCCCTCAGGGTATAAATATACAGTATATGTAGGATCTCCGAATCCAAGGGCATTCAATTTCAAGTGCATAGAGATTAGGATAGAAAATCACGACGTGATTATCACTTAGGAGATAAGACGATAAGACCTTTTACAACCCGGATATATACAGTGTATGCCTCGTTGCCCAGCGTAATAGTTAAAATTCTATCAAAAATGATTTTTTCGCACTTCGAATTCAAACATCAATCAATTTCCAGGACTCTGAACCTTTCAACCAGCACCTCACCAAATAATGAAGATAAAAGATAGTTTATGATAAACCCATTTCGTCGTCGCCTTCATCTTTTCTATTCTATTAAACTCTACATTTCGTGACGGCATCCTGAGAAAATAATTATAAATTCGAACAAACTAACCAGTTCAGTTTATTAATTTCCACCATGTTTCAGGTGGAAAAATATTATACAAAATATGCTGCTCGTTTTTAGTGAAGTTTCATTTTTATAGATTTTCTATTCGGAGCGTGAATTTCATTGATAGCATGATAGTCATCTGCTTGAAATTTTGATCTAAAACTTGAATTTAAATAAAAAATATAAAGTTTAGGAAATAATTTTCTGGCCATTAGATGACCGATTATTTGTTTGCAATTATAACGTTTTTAATGCTTTATAAACGGGAATATCAGTGGTTCAATATTTCCAAGTTTAATTCAGACCTTAGCTTTCCCATACGCAACTCTAGTTATAACCTTAAATTGCCCTTTTTACGAAACCTTTTTTCTCCACTTTTAAGGGGTCAGGGACTGTTCCAAATATCTAAATAAATTCCGTATTATTTTTATTCCGCCTCGTGAATTATCCTGACAAAATAATTAGAAAAATCAAACAATGAACCGCCCAAGTTCGTTGTTATTCATTTTCAAAGTCAAGTAAGAAAAAGTTTTTTATATCAAACAAGAGGGGTGGCGGCCGCCTCGGTAGGATAAAAGGGTTTCATGATAAAAGGGGCATAATGTAAAGAATAATGCCGCATAATGTCTATAATGTAATAAAGTCCTTCGTAACGTTGTTTGAACTTCAAACTTTGAAGATAACTTTACTCTTTTGCCGTTTGATCTGGTCCGATTGAAAGTGGGGGTATCAGACACTGGCCAGAACATTAAAGTAACACGCCGAGACACACACATCTGAATTCATTCCACAATTATGCTGAATAATTTTTTCAAAAATAATCTTTTTTTATTCATAAAACAATATTTTAAGCAAAAAAATTATCATTCTTTAGAACTTAAGTTAAGGAGGAGTCCAATATTTGACATTTTGAAACGCCTATAACTTTTAATATACACCTATGATAGGAATAATTCAGTTACATATTGTAGGTTTTTATGATATTATTTTTTTTCAAAACCAAATTTTCGTGGTTTTTTAGGTCATAAACACCATAAATTTTTTTTTTTTTTGTATATCCTTTTCCGAACGGAACTCCATCTGATTGAATTACAACCTCCTGAAATCCAGCCTTGAAACTGTGATAAAATGTAATATGTTTTATACAATTTTAAATACAACAAGTCAATGTCTTTTGGTAGAACGTATTATTTTTCGAGTTATGAGTCATCTTGAGGGAAAATTTTTTCTGTTTTTTCAAAAATGGTATCCTAGAAAAAATTCATCAGATCAAATTTCGAATGATTTTTTTTCTTTTTGAAGTTTTATATTAAACATATTTCAGTCCGAATTTTAGTCAAGAATAGGCTTTATTGACAGAACCAGAATTTTCAAGAACAAATATAGTAAATATGGGATATACTTTTTCAAATAACTTATAACGTAGAAATAAAATAATACAATTAAATAATAATCTTAGCTTCGACAGTATCATTCACAATCGGCAAGGGTTCTGTATCATCTGTAATTTCAATCCAAAAATCTTCCTTATTCTTGAAAAAATATCGAAAATCTCCTGTTTGGTGCATTTTCGAGCGGAAATTTTTCAGAGTTGGAGGCCGGCCTGGGACCCTGACAACAAATTTTTCGTCTTTAAAATGATAAAGTAATTTTGTAGTGTATAAGCCTTCAGTTTCTTCGATTAGTCTCTGTTTCAGTCCATTCATTTCCAGCAGTTCAGATTCCGCGACTTCCGAATCGGAATCAATTCCCATCTGGGTTGAACTTAATCCGGAATCAGAGCTAATTAGCGAATTTCCAATTATTGCGAGATTAGTTTCTTCGTCCATTTCGGGGCAAAATGGGACAAAGGATGTATTGAAGATTGAAAATTTCTGCTCGTAAAGACCGGTTTTTGACGTTTGTTTCTCAATCTTTTTCGGGTCCTTAGACGACATAGTGTTAGCAAGCCAGCTGCCAACCTAAAACAAAAAATTATATAAAAGCTTTTATATTCAGTGGTTTTGAGACATAAAATTATAATATTTTTTCTATCTAGGATAGTTTTTATTCGACGTTTCGGCTAAGCAGCCATTTTCATTGTAAGAGAAGTGGAAGAGCAGAATTCAACTTTCGAATTCTGCTCTTTCATTTCTCTTACACTGAAAATGGCTGCTTAGCCGAAACGTCGAATAAAAACTATCCTAGATAGAAAAAATACTATTAAAGCTTTTCTAAACATGTTCAGAAGTCAAATTTGAATTCAGATTACATTCAAAGCATTTTGGAATTTCAAATTCCATAGTTAAAATTTCGAAATTTTTGAGTTTTTATACTGGTTTTGTTTCCAATTTCTTATAGCTTTTTCTGACCTAGGTCCAATAAAAAAGAGCAACCAAGGAAAAATTGCAATATATTTTTGTTGATCCGCTCAAAACCCTATAAAAATGTAAACTCAACCTGTACTATAGAATATTCTATTATTTATATTCTAGTTTGTTTTGACGAATTAATTATCTCCACAAAATTCTCATGTGACAAATTTTTTTTTCGACAATTTTTTAGTTTTCGAATTCTACATTAGAATTTTTATTTAGTTTTATATTCAATTCAATCGTTTAAAGGTTCAAATTTTCCCTGGTCCGTACCCTACACATATCCCTTTAGGAGGAAGGTTGTTATTTTCTAGTTTGGTCTAGTACATTATGTACGTTAAGTAGTACGAATGTACTAGATCAAACTAAAAAATAACAACCTTCATCCTAAAGGGATATAATTAGAAATTTCATTCTGACCGAATTTCAGCTCGATCAAATGGCTTTATCTCAAAACCACAGAAGATACATAATTGATATATTTATATAAAAATTGAATCATGTGGTACTGTATCGTTACCAAAACCAAGGGTCTCGAGTTTGAAACCAGGCGCTACATATAATTATTATTTTAAAACTGATTCAAATAATTACCTTTCGATCTACATCTTCGCATTTTTGTGTCAAGGTTGAAAATGCTATCTTCGATCTTTTTTGCAAGATCTTCAGTGAGCTTTTCTTTTCATCTTTCACAGCAGCTAGAGCCATGACAGGCTTAGAAGTTGGCGTTTTCATAACCCGCTCAATATGTTCGGATAAAATCGAATCATCTTCTCTTGCCTCAATAACTTTCTGAAGCTTTCCGATTACAATCTGAGCAAAAAGCGGCGGATTTTTAGATGCGATTTCGGCCTCATTCGCCATTTTGGGCAGTTTAAAGCTATCGTTTGTTCCTAAAGTGCTAACGCCGACAATTGTCTTATCCTCGTTCTGGCGGCTTTTCAAATGATTACGCATCAAATGTAACTTCCGAATATGCTAAAACAAAAAAGAAAATTAGGGGCGAGATTAAACTATTTTTTTCTCAAGTGGCTTTTGTTAGAAATTTGTTTATTAAGATAATACGGTGATGCCAGGTTTTTGAGTACCCCGCGGGGCTCATCGAGTAATCCGGACATTTTTTAAACATCTGATCAAGAATCTCAATTTGAGATATTCAAATTTCTACTTAGCTGAACCAGGTCATGGGTTTTCATGGTTGCAATTTACTGAGTAAAAC
>SCLH01000472.1:34745-52704 GCA_004367855.1 Oikopleura vanhoeffeni | reverse complement strand
TTTTTTTCAATTTTTTAAATTTTTATGCGACTTTTATGTAAGGCCAAAAAAATTTTGGTCTAAAATTGTATGAATTGACAATTTTCTGGCATTTTTTAATTTTATCCAAATACATCATTTGCTTATTTTTAGATTTTTTGTACCAGTATTACTTTTCGAACATGATGTAGTTTCGTAGTCCTGGTCAGATATTATAATTGCAGAAATACCGTTTTTTGAAGTTAAGATTCGACCGAATTGACTCATTATAACAATTTTTTTTAAATTTTGCAAACTCTCGCCAAAACTTTAGATCAAAAAGTGCGTTTCGGCGTAAAAATATGTTTATTATTAAAAGATCAGGGAGCTTATAATAAAATTCAAGTTCTCCTGAATCGGTCCTGTCCTTAGATCAAAAAAGTGTTTGATCGCACCGATTTCACAATTTTTGGCACTTCAGAACTCATTTTCGGGCTCATAATTTTGCCTAATTACGTTTAGAAGAAAATATTTTGATTTGATTAAGTAATTCTGACTAAATTTTGCAAAAACGTATTATTTTCGCTTAAAATGAAACGGATGAAAGTTGTGGTACATTTTTTTATATCTTTGAAGGCGGCGGAGCAAAAATAGGTAAAGGACATTATTGTTACAAGTTGTATCGATTCGATTTCCAATTAGATGTTAAATTAAGAGGAGAAATGCCGTGCCCATTTGAAGTAACGNTAAATGATAGTTCGAGCGATTTTCGTTAGTTTAAATTATGGTCCTGTAAATTGCCCGTCAACCTTAAGTGACCAAAATTTTAATCTCACTTGTAGTACAAGTCCTGTACAATCAACTTCATACTTTCAAGATTGAGCGTAGAAAATTATTTCTGCCTCTTATTAATCACGTGCTTCTAAAATCAAATTAATTGGATTAAAGATTTTGCGGAGAATTGCGGGAAAACTTGCGCGCATGTAAGTGGCTGCCCCTTACATGTTATTTCCCGCCTTACTCCATGAGATTTTATAATCCGGTCTATAATTTTGACTCTGGATATAAAAAACCAAAACTTTTAAAGACTCTCAAAATTATTAACTGAAAATCAATTGAGTAGGGAAATTTGGATAATAAAATTTTGCACTATATCCCTTTATCACACTTTGCTTAGATTGCGTAGCCACAACGTTAAAATCACACGTTAAAAGGAGTAGTGGCTACGCATTCTAAGCAAAGTGTGATAAAGGGATATAATCAGACTGGTACTACAAATAACGACGTTAGGTATATGTCATACACTGAATAAGGGTATAAACCCGCCAAATTTTTGCAATTTGCGCCAATGATTTTCATCACTAACATAAAATATATATATTTCTACGTTACAAAAAATTATTTAATGGTCTTAACATGTTACTTAAATATCAGAGAACAAAACTCATGGGACATTTCCGTCACGTTTTTATCGTAACGAGTGTTATTTTTCAATATAGCTTTTTCGTACTTCTTTTGATCTCGATATGCTTTCAGTATACATTATACCGTAAATGTATAATAATAAGTGTGATAAGTAGGCAGCACACCGTGCAAAAAAATATAATTTAAATGACGATATTCACCTATAAATGCGAAAAAAAAATCTAGGACCAGATTCCAGCGCAAAAAAATTGAAAAAGCAGAAAAAAATTTGGGGGATTTTTACCAGTTGAAATACCAGTCAAAATTTTAAATTGACGATTTGAGCAGGTGCGCATCGCGCGCAAGAAATTTCATTAAGTAAATTGTGGCCTGTGAAATTCTACCCAATAATACATGGTGTAAGGTTTTTCCCTTCTTTTTCAAAATCGGATAGACTTGATTTCCGCCGTTTTGATTGGTTGAATCTGAGAAAGACGTAGGTTTTTGCTAAAATTAATCGTTCTCATCGCTCTCAAATTTGGAAAAAGAAGGGAAAAATCTTACACCCTGTAGACAAAAAATGGGGAAAATTAAAATGAATTAATTTTTTCATTAAAACATTTTTCAGCCTACGCATTTTCGATGGTTAAAATTTTCCATCTCATGACCAGAATTTTAATGGCATGTATGATTACCTTTTGTCGTTTTTTATACTTCTTTTGATCTCGCCAATCCACAGTTGTCGAATCAGTTAAAGACGAATAATTGTCACTGGAAATAATATCTGTATCTGACGAGCAAAAATCTGTATTTTGTGGTGTTTCATTAAGAAATTGGTCCCCAAATCTAGTCAATTTGAACCGTTCAGCTCCTCCAAATTTGTTGAAATATTTGTTGCTGAGCACGTTTTTCGCCTTATTCGAAATTCTAACAAATTCGTTTTTAAGGGTTTCCGCCGTGACAAGCGTGGGAAATTTGCGCGATTGGCGATAAGCTTCCTGCAGAGCGCAAACTTGGGCAAATTCGGAAAAATTAAGTTTTTCAATTAAGGCTTTTGCACATTTTGAATTCCAGCGGATAAAATTATCAAGCTGCGATTCGTAAAGTAGTCGATAACGGTTATATTCCTTGATATAGCCCTTGAGGGTGTGCCACGTTTGTAGGGTGGAGACATCCGAAGGTGCTGATACCTGCAGAAATGATTTGAATGCTTCCGAGGCATCGCGAGATGAGAGGACAAAATCGAGATCGGTCATTTTGTCACTCAACTGACTTCCACATCCTAAACAGATTAAATTATTATTTAAAGGGGTACTCGGCGAAAAACATTGATTTATCGTCGGAGATAATAAAAAAATGTTTGCATATTATCTTTCTTGTTTAACGATTATTGATTCAAAATTTGAGAATTTCACATTCGCTCGAAAGGAATCGATCCGAAATTAAGATAAATCTTTCCGGTTTTAAGAGTGTAAATTAAGGTGTCATGGTTTATAAGATTATAAGCGATTATAAATTAAAAAAAAATTGTTTATTGTGTTAGTTCCGCTTATTTTGTACATAAAAAGTGCCAAAAATATGTGCAATTTTCTTACGAAATCTATTCAACCGAATAAAATTCTTAGTCAAATACAGCTACACTGAAAAAAAAATATTGCTCACATTAAATTCATGCGACGGTATTTTTATCGTTGAAAAAATTTGAAAATTTTTTATGAAATTTTGAAGTGAAAATAATTTCCATGCAAAAGATACGTTTACCATAAATAAGATCTGCCATTTAGGGTCAAAAGGTATTCATAGTTGCTCTCAAGAGTGGAAACTGCCTTGAAAAGAACTCACAGAAATCCAAGGATAGTTAAATGCCTATTATTAGAAAAATTTCGATTGCGGTTGCTTTTTGATATCTCAAAAATATAATCTTTAAATTTATCGTGGGAAATAGATTATAAAACGCGACAAAAGAACTTAATTAGATAGAAACGATCCTTTAATCAAATCGGGATAAAAAATGTATTGTGGAGCAGGATCAAAAACTCACCGACATTGGGCTTTCAAGGCCCCTTTTTCTGGGCAAAAAAAGTTTTTTGCCGCACTTCAAATCGGTTTGATGTTTATTGAATATATAGTTTGATGATGAAAGATTTCGGTCCGAAACTGCGCGGAGGGGTTAAAATTTTTAAAAGCAAAAAAAGATCAGACGCGGCGACCCTTTCCTCTACGCGCTCGGTACAACATAGACTCCGATAGCCGGGGATTAGTAACTTCAGAGACGCTTTACGGGTTATGTATGATGCCCTTGATCTGTTTGAACACCTTTTAAGAGTTGGCCTTGATCAGAGAGGCCAAGCAAAGAAGTCAAAATATTTGAAAGTGTTGATTTTAAAATTATTCTTTGAAAATTAAAGCTTTTTGTCAATTTTAACAGTTTTAACGAATTAATCACCGAAACACGCAATATCTCTGAAATTCAATTGATGAAAAAGTTTGTCCATTCAAAATACAAGTAATAAATTATTTCTGATATTAAGAAATAAATATTTATAAATTATTTATTTATTAATATAAGCAACGTTTTGATAATTCATTTTAAGGGTAAGAATTATTTTGTAAGTTCAGAAAGTTCTACAGTACGAATCTTCTGAATTATTTATACTAACTGTATGAGTCAAATAGTTTGAAACGCTTAGAAATAAGTGGTAATCTCATTGTCTTCTCCGGCCAACTCGCGCGCCGATTGAAGTAATTTAAAATGCCATCACTTTCGTGAATCACTTTCAAAATTTTATATATTTTTCAATTTGCAAGATTAAGCGTAATAGGGCTATGAAAGCGGCTATGTCGGAGTAAATAAACGAATCACTTTTGGTCTCGACGCCACTTGGAACTCCAGTGTTATATTCCTTTACGAGGAAGGTAGATATTTTTTCAATTTGGTCTAGTACATTTGTACTACTTAAGGGTGTGGTGTTCGCAGATTTTGACTTTTACGAAGCTATTTTTGGATAAACTAGCAGAGCTGATACCCAAAACTTATGCATCTTGAAGGACAATTTTCACGGTGATTTCTAATTTAACAATAATGCTGATACAATCCCACCTACGCCGACACCTCGCTTTTAACACCTACGCTAGTTTATCCAAAAATAGCTTCGTAAAAGGTCAAAATCAGCGACACCCACACCCTTAAGGGAGTGGGCGTCGATAATTGGGCTCTTTGTTACACATTTTCGAGTGAAGTTTCTGAGAAACCTGGCTTCAAAAATAATTAATTTCTTCCAAATACGTAGTACAACTCTTAAGGAAGTTTTCAATACTATTCAGAGCATCTGATACGTCAACCTACGCTCAGAAAATGATTTTTAGTAGGCGTCCCTGAAAGTTCTAAAAAGCCTACTCCTCATTCATTTCTCATCATTTTTCTTGTTATTTGCAATTCAAGTTCCAAATATAAATGCGCATTTTCAAGCGCTCCCCTTTTTTAAAAATGTTGCCCCTAGTGGTCAAAACAGCTTATTTGGGACAAGCCATCACGCAAAAGCCTACTCCTCCTTGAAAAATATAAAAAGATTCAATTTGTGCATCAAATTCACCGCAAAGCCTGGATTAGGGTCCAAACGCTCTCATTTTTTCTCCAAAATCTCAGGAACGACTTGTGAATTTTCTAGTTTTTGTTGAAATTCTGAACTATACATTTTCTAAAACCTACTTTATTTGAAAAAAAATCATAAAAAATCCTGGGAGTTAGAAAACTCAGTGACAAATTCTCTACAAAATAGGGCAATAAAAAAGTTATCTGAGAAATCTCAATTATCGTCACCCTTAATTTCAACCCCCGAAAAAACGACTTTTCTTTGAAAAATCTCAAAACCAAAAAAATGAAAAAACTTGGCAGAAAATTCTCTACAATATAGGTCTATCAAGAATAATTATACGTAAAGCTGAGATATCGACGCCCACTCCCTTAAAGTATATAATGTACGAGACCAAATTAGAAAATATCTACCTTCCTCGTAATGGGATATCGATTACGGAGCCTCCTTGAGATTTTTGCCATTCTAGTGTTATAGATAGGCCTGATAATCTCCAGGAGACCCCGTAATAGATATAGGCATTTCTGACGTTCCAATAAGAGTACAATTCGTTTTCAGTATTTATAACAAAATAAAAATTCGTTCCAGCTCGCAATATGTTTTAATTGTCATCAGAGAGAATTTATCAAACTTATCGGAATCAACATAGGATGAAAAGTATGTTTTTACACAATTTAGTAATTTCAATATACTTATTTGTTGTTAACAATTCATAAATATTTCTGTGAATTTAAAGTAAAAGCTCTAAAATACGTAAATTGCCATACAAAAAAACTTCAAAGCACACCGTTCACTGAAAGATTTGAACAAAGTAAATCGGCTATTGTTTAAAAGTAACTCATTTCGAATATAGATATAATATAGCCGATTTAACAGTTAGCTAATTTTGATAGCCGATTTACACATTATAGCCGATTTACTGTCTTACCGCCTGAGACACCAACTAAGCAAATACATCAGTTTAGGCGCGAAACTCGATACCAAGCGATTATTTGAGTATCTCGAGTTTATCTGGTGATAATCAGCAAAAAACTACTTTTAAGGAGGTAGGGACTGTACTGGTTTTATTTTCGGAATTATTTATCGATTAAATGGTAAAAATAATTTGAAGAAAAATTTGCACAGCATGTCACATTTTTGCTTCCGTTCTTGATTTTTGTACAATATACAAATTATAACGTTTTGATTGGCGATTAGTAAATTGTGCAAAAATCAAGAACGGAAACAAAAATGTGACATCATGTAAGAAAATGTTTTTACGGTTTTTGAAATTATAAAAATCCAATGATAAATTGATGCCGAGACAACTAATCTAAATTTGTAGATTCCAGATTGAATTTTATTATTAATTTGAAAATAAAATATAACAAACACCAAATATAAATACTTTATTCAAAAAACTAGAAAAATTCACTTGTTAAAACCCTACAGAGGGTTTTATATTCACTAAATTTTATCATTCAAAAATAAATTCGATGAAATTTTAAATCGTAATTTAATATTAAGAACTTGCAGCTTTGATTATTTTTACTTTGTATACTGTCAACTTATCCTTCGAATTCCTGATTAATATAAGAATATGACATTTCGGACAATCAAAGGAAAGGAGGGGGGTCATGTTAGCTTCAAAGACTTGAAACAGTTTCTTTGATCAGCGCGGCCTTAAGATTTCATCCTTTAATTTGATTTTTCTTTATGAAAATTCGGGGGGTGCCGAGGCCGAAAAATGTAAATTGTTATATAAATAAACACCTTCAAAGTTTAAGAAGATCAAAAGATGTTTAATTACTTGAAATTTCATTTAAAAGTCCCGGAAAATCGGGCCTCTGAAAAGGCAATCAACTGGCTTTTGTCGAATAATTTTAATTAAGTCGGTTAACGACAATGCTATATACACAATATCGTGTCATATACGTATTCTTACTTTGGCCGGTTCCGAACTCTACGTGTTAGAATATATGTTAGAAATTCACCACTTTGAGAACTCAAACCAATTTGATTTTTGTTATAAAGAAAATATCAAATAGAAAAATTGCAATTAAAAAATGCCAAATTTAAAATGTCATATCGATTACGGGGCTCCTGGTCCTTTTTTACTAAGTTTTAGCCAAAATATTTAATAATTCAGCTTTGCTAACGACTCATCCGATTAAATCTTAAGATAGCTTAAACAGAGCACAAATACTGGTTAATAATTGAATTTAAAAAATTGGTCCGAATCCGACGATTGTACCATTTTTTTAAGAAAAACTAGTAAACAAATTGATCCGATGAACTAATTTTTTTATTTTTTACAAGATATTTGTGCTCAGTTTGGCTATCTAAGAATGTTATCGGATGAGTTGTTTTAAAAAGCCGAATTAATAAAAAATTGGCTTAAAAACTAGTAAAAAAGAACCAGGAGCCCCCGTAATTGATATAGCATATATATATCATATGAAAATTATCATACAGACAATGTTGTATAGAAATTTCCTATAAAAATAATGCCTTTAAAAAAAAAAATGTCTTATAAATAATTTCTATAGAAAATGTCTTATAGAAAATGTCTTATAGAAAATGTCTTATAGAAAATGTATAAAATGTCTTTATAGAAAATGTCTTATAGAAATGTCTTATAGAAAATGTCTATATAGAAAATGTCTTATAGAAAATGTCTTATAGAAAATGCTTATAGAAAATGTCGTTATGAAAACATCTTATAGAAATGTCTTATAGAAAATGTCCTTATAGAAAATGTTTATAGAAAATGTCTTATAGAAAATGTCTTTAATAAAATGACTTATAGAAAAATGTGATAAAAAATAATTTCATTCGAAAGTTAATTTTTGCATCTCTAAGGGTTTAATGGACTAATTTTATTTATGACATCTGACAAATATGACAAAGATTCAAGTTAAAACCTTTGAACAGAAGTTTAACTAATCCCCCATATGCTACTGTTTGCAATTATCGCCTCGTTGGCTTTCTTCTCAAAAATTCAAAATATTAACAAAATTTCAAAGATTTTCAGGATCAAAGATTTTTCATTCGCTACTACTTAAAACTCAATCGCATTTTTTTTGTTTCAACTCTAAGCCATGAATTTATTTCATCTTACTTCTAAAACGCACTTTGATGGCAACCTGATTGATGTAAAATGTTTGATATGGCCTTGATCCTATTTTTTGGAGGAATTAATGGAGAAATTCGTTAGAACTATTTAACTACCGATAATGCATTATCAATATACAGTATTAATTTTATACTTTGTCGATTATAGCTGTCAGAATTGTCAATTGACCAAGTTTAAACTAATTTACATAAATGTTACCTTGAATCTATACTTTCGATGGATTAGTGTAATTAACTCACACGGGACATATCGGGACAAATGTGCCTAAAGAAGTTGTTCAAACATTCAAGTCTACACTAGCAAAAAAATCGTTCTATCGATCAACTTTGAGGAAAAGTAAAATATTTTTTTCAAGTCAATTATAATACTTATTTTTTGCAGAAAGTACTTGACGTTCTTAAAAATAAATATTACTATTTCATATTTCTTTGTGCAAAAATAGTCACGTGATCAAATTAACGCAAAATTACATTGTAGTTTTTTTCAAAAATGGTTGAAAAAGAAAAAAAATTATAAGATCGAAAATCAGAATGTTGAAAGCGAAGAAAATTAAAAATTATTTTCAAAAATCAACATAAATTTTCCGCAGTTCTGATTGACCATTTTTCTCGGGTTGGAATTTGCTTGAAACATATGAAACCACATCTTTTTTGTCATTTTCACGACTAAAAGCCTTTTTATTCCTAATTAGTCAATTTTAAGTTTTGTTAACGTTTCCTGAAATATTTAATAAATTTATTTTTTTAAACAGTTGTTTAATTTTTTAATAAAATTGAAAAAAATGGTTAATAAATAACAGATTGAGTAAAAGTGGGCCTGGAAGCTAATCCTAATATTTCGTCCTGTATGATTTAAGATTAATCGTATTTATTATTTAAAAGTGTCGTTCAGGGATAGGTATTAGAGATAAGCTGATTTAAGTTCCTTAAAAATATGTAAACTGGATCTGACCTTCGATTTATAAAGACTCAAGAACCATACATTTAATCTCTGTGAAGTATGCAGCAAACTGTATGCTCATTTTTTAATTTTTTTCAGTTTAATTATTTACCTGTTAATGGTGCTTCGTAGACAGTGTTCGTAATTTTCGTTAAATCTCTAACAGATTCTCTTTGATTTGAAATATTTAATTTTTTCATTTTTTTTATCTTACTACCTAAGTAAGCCCTAAGTTAACGTGTATCTGCGTATTGAGCTAGTCCCGCTTGGGGCGCGCGCAGCACAATTGGTTCCCTTCTCTCGCGATATCAAATCATTTGATCTCTTTAGCGCCTTTTGATGCCAATTTATAAAAATACGTGCCTATTTGACTGTAAGGGTCTTAATACAGTTTATTATTATCGACAAAAATACCAGTTAAAAACATTTAATAAAATGTAATTTTTTTCTAAAAATGATCTTTTAGTAACATATTAATATTTTGTAATATATGTTATGTCTTCTAGTAGCATTTAAATTTTTAAACAAAACCCTGGCATTTTTCGTCAAACTTTTCTGTCAAATTTCATGTAAAATATTTGTAAAAAATAACTTTTGAGCAATACTCAAAAGTTGAGAAAAATTTAAAAAAAAACGTGAAACGCTACGAGTTGAGTACCAAATAACCGCAATACTAATGTGGAATTATCCGAATTCGCGACATTTTTTTTGTGTGGGCGCAGTTATTGTGTTTGGTATAACCAGCCAATGAGTGACGCGCATTGAAACCCCTCATTCATATTGTAAAAATAATTTCCTGAGAATTTCTTTTACTTTCTAGAATATTTTTCTTGATTTTTCTGTTCATTTAAAAAAATTAAATTAAATTGACCAAAATAACAAATAGATTTTTTGAGTATCAAACCAGTGTACCTCAAGAACTTGACTCATATTTTTATCATATATTTTATTGCAGATTTTGACGATTTGAAATAAGAAATTTCAAAAGTGAAAAATCGGTATCGATGTTTTATATCTATCTTGTAGAGATTTTTTTTCTGGTCATTTTAAGACGTAGGATTTTTTTTGGTTTTGAGAGTTTTTTCCAAAAAAAATGTTTAAAGGTGCGAAAAGTGACTTTTTAGTCCGCGGGTTCTCACGGGAGTTAAAATAACGGTATCAGAAATAAAATAAGCTGACTCGACAGCGAAAGGTTTTTTTACAGAAGGAATATTTTTTTTGAAACGTTATCGAGATGCACCAGCTGGTCAAAATTGACCGGTAAAGTATACCTACCGTACGGAAGTGATATTTCATAATTACAATGTACCAAAAGATGCGCAATTATCGGTTTTCTTTGAACGGTATTATTGAACTAAAGGTCATAAGTGACCGCAAAGTGGCGCCAGATGGGAATTATATCGTTTCACTCAGGATTAATTTCCCCTCTGGGGTCACCTTGCAGTCACTTATGACCTCTAGTTACTAATACCGTTTCCAGAAACCGATAATTTCGCATCTTTTGGTACATGTAAATTAATGGAAATCACTTCCAGTACCGGCAGGTTACTTTACGGTCAATTTGACCAGCTGGGCATTCCGATTACAACGTTTGCATAAAAATTATCCCTCTGTAAGAATCCCTCGCTGTCGAGTCAGCTTATTTATTTCTGATAACGTTATAACCCCGGAGAACCCGCGGGACTAAAAGGTCATTTTTGCACTTTTAAGGGTATATCTGGCAGATTTGACATATTCACGTGATATATGTCTGAAACAAAAGCTGAAGAAAAACGAAAATGCTGATGTAAGATCTACCTTAATCCTTGCGGAAAAAGTACAATCACAAATTATTTTGACCAATCACAACCAATAGGTACAGTATCGTAACAAGAGGTGACATT
The DNA here is from genome assembly GCA_004367855.1 of Oikopleura vanhoeffeni. Classification (NCBI taxonomy): domain Eukaryota; kingdom Metazoa; phylum Chordata; class Appendicularia; order Copelata; family Oikopleuridae; genus Oikopleura; species Oikopleura vanhoeffeni. The sequence goes on along the minus strand of SCLH01000472.1, from coordinate 41,812 downwards.
TTCCAAACTGCAAAACTATCTCCTCTCCCAGACGGTATATCAAATCGCAGCTCAAATTTTTACAGATCACGTAACGGTTAGTATGTCAATCTTTTCTCGTTGGTTTTTTCTGATCCGGCAACGAAATACATTCTAGAACGCCAAATACCTGGTCCGATTTTTCACAATTCAGACTTTCAAAATCTATCTCCTCCTAGATATATTGCAAAGGCATCAAATTTTATGAAGTTTCCTAAGAACAATTGTAAGAGACTCTCGCGGTCTTTTTTTTTTGGCAATTTCCGGCTAAAACTCGAATATGTTATTTTGGTCCATTTTCCAAAAAATTCCGAAAAAAAAGTGCTTCGATTTTTTCGAAAGTAGGCTCAAAAGAACGCCAGTAAAACACTGATGAGAAAGTATGGGCTACGTCAAGCGATTATTTGAAGTTTTATGATGGTTTCAAATTCGAGCAACGTTATATTTTTAATTCATCTTTCAAAGAATACTTAGAAAAAATTCGAAAAAGTGCCGCAAAATTTCGAAAAAAGATTTTTGTCATTGGGTTCTTAGTATACTGGAATTATCACCCCGTATCAATTTGGAGCATTTTTAATGCCTCTAAGGCCTTTATTTTATCAGACAGATAAACCCCCTTAAACAGTTTTTTTTAAAAAATCTCAAAACCAAAAATAAAATCCTACGTCTTAAAATGACCAAAAAAATTCTCTACAAGATAGATATATAACATCGATACCCATTTTTCACTTTTGAAATTTCTTATTTCAAATCGTCTTTCACTAAACATATTACATTTATTTCCAGTTAATCAAATAAGCTATTCAAAATAGCTAACATAATTATTGTTTATTACATTATTTTTCGTTATTTTTAAATATGCATTATTTTTTTATATTCTGATCTTTACTAAACAAATTGTAACACAGTTAACATTTTACACCAATGTAAACTTTCCTACAGGATATATCCTCCTACATAATACGGTATCAAAACTGTCCTATCGCTATTTTAAGATTGTAATATTTCAACTTCAAAGGTTCAGGTACCAAATAGCAGTATATGAACATCAAAGATAACGCAAGAGAGATCAAACAATATTTTTAAACGAACAAATTTTAACCAAGACCAAAAGAAAAAATAATTTTCTTAAAATCAAACGAAAATCCAGCCTATTTTTTAAAGTATTCCCCATTAAACTTTTATTTGATTCAAATAAGTATTCATGGAAAAATCATTTCTAGAACGTCATTTAGTTTTCAGACCATAAGCTCTGAAAATAATAAGCTTTCAGGGTATTCCCCCATAATAAGAACATAATTTCCATTTAAAGCGTTAATAATTTAGAACCATCAAGTTGAAAAAAATAAAACTTTTCTCTGCCCACACAAAATTTTTTGAACCATACAAAACAGATGACTCAATCAGTATAAAAAATCTTAAAAGTTTTGAAAAAAGGTTTCATGGTACGATCCGGAGCAATTTTTTTGTAATTTTTTTTTGTAAATGTTTTTGGTCATTATGATTTATCAGATGAACTTTAATCGGATGAGTCGTTTGCAAAAGCTAAAATGTAAACTGTGAGGAGAACCTATTAATTACTGAGAGGTGTTTTACTTGATGAAAAGTCATTTTGGTATTTTCATTCCAGTGTTCTGAAACGGGATCGGGATTGAAACAAAATAACACTCGGGGTCGGGATTAAAAAAATATGACTCGGGATCGGGATTGAAAACTCATCCCGTTTTAGAACACTGTTTTCATTCGATACAACATTTACATTTAGTACATACTAAAATGTCACATTTTCAAAACTTTACCTATTTGCGAGTTAAAACTTGGTGCATTGCACGTCTTTTCGAGATACAAAATTTACTCAGATACAATTTTGCTCCCGATCTTAGTTTTTGCTGAAACGAACCTCCGTCAATCAAAACATGTAAAAACACAAACACGTACGTGTTTAACAAATTTAAATGCTCTTAGATTAACAATTGGTGTCTATAAATTTTCAGCAAAAAATTAGATCGGGAGCACAAATTGAACGTATTTTATGTTTGGAATTTGTCTTTTGTGACTGTTAACAGGATAAACTAAACCATGACTCCAAAGGTTTTATACGACCTTGTTATCGAGTGGCTGATTATATGCTCGGCCGGCCTAATTATATATACAGTGTGTTATATAACTGTTATCTGTTAATAATTGACAACAAAAAAATGTTGAATATAATATCGTTTATGTCGTCTGAGACTGTATGCTGTGAACAAATTTTAATGTGTAAGGTAACTTAAAGTACTAAAAAATTCACAAAATTGAACGGGAACGTTCAGTTACCAAAAGCAAGTAAGCGAATTATTCGACGTAATTTCTCATCAAAACCTAAAATCATAATTTTCGACAGTAAAAAACAAAATATAAAAAAATCTGGCCGAAACTATTTAATTTTTTTTATTCGTTACAGATACTGTAGATTATCTCAAAAATTGCAAGGTCAACTCGGATTGCTCCAAAAATAGCGCCCAAAACCCCTTAGTCAGTTTTTAATCAAAATATTCAAAAACATAACTCAAAATTAATTAATAATAAATGATAAATTGATTACAGTANTTTTTTACATACTGTATAAATATTGTTTTGTGGTGTTGAGACATTGCATTATTAACGTTTCGATTTTTTATTAAATTATCTTCAGAATAAGAGATAAAAGTTTTTAGTCGAAGAAAGTTAGAACACAATAATTTGGCAAGTAGGCTCTCAGATGATTGCCAAATTAATTATGAATACGAAGGGCGCTTTAAGGGCCTCGGTGCATTTTGACATATTTGCACTATTTCAATTTTTTTTGTCTTCATGGGAAACTTTTTTCCACTTCATAATTTTTGAATAAAAAGTTTTTCAAACGTAAGAAGAGATTCAGGGTACGACAATAAAGGCAAAAGTGAACATAGCAAACAGGATAATATGCAGATGAGTGAAATCAAACACAGTATTATAAAGTATACAGCAGAAAGAAGCAAATAATATATTAACGGAGTCAAGAACTAATTAAGAAAAAGACACACCAATAATTTTCATATTCAAAAAATGACTAACAAACGAATAAATACAGTCCTATTAATTTTTAAATCTGTATCTACATAAGCGTCTAGCACCCAGGGAAGTTGTACAAACACGTTTTATCCTGTAAGAGGAAAATCGAGTGATGACTGGAATCACAGCATAACAGAAGTATTTTCATAAATCCAAGACGGGGTGTGGTATGATCTATATCTAGGATAGGAAGAAGGAATTTCATTGTGTAGCTAGAATCTTGCTCATTTGCGGTTAGTCTGTTTTCAGACCAAACATGATTCGATCTATCTACGAAAATATTAATACTTTAAATGAGGGAATGCGCAGCTCGCGGTATGGTGCAAAAAGAAGACGGTCGTATTTCCTCACCACGTTGTCAAGGGCACATTCTCTGATGTGGTGGGAGGGCGGAGGATCAATAAGAACATATATTTCGATGTGTAGAGAAAAGGGGCAATATTAAAAGGGATGATTAATCTCATAAGAAACCATGCTGCAGAAGATATTGAAAAAATAGCCAAAAACATAATTTTGCACTGGCCGCGACAGCCGAGGTATAGGAAGAGACAACGAAGATCACAAATTTTTGAACCATCACCAAAACAGATGACTCATCCATAAAAAATCTCTAAGAGTTTTGAAAAAAGGTTTCATAGATCACGATACGGGTAGCAATTATTTTTTGCTAATTTTTTTGTAAATGTTTTTGGTCATTATGCCATTTATCAGAGAATTGAACTTCCAAATCGGATGGAAGTTCGTTTTGCAAAGCTAAAATGTAAACTGTGAGGAGAACTATTATTAACGAGAGGTGTTTACTTGATAGAAAAAGTCATTGTTTGGTATTCAATTACCAATTCAGCAGTAGGTTCTTGAATACGGGATCGGGATTGAACAAAAAACTAACCATCGGAACGGATTAGCGTCGGATTATAAAAAATATGACTCGCGGGATCGGGATGTAGATAACTACTCATCCCGTTTTAAAACTAGCGTGTTTTCATTCGATACACATTTACATTTAGTCAATACTAAAATAGATCACATCACTTTATTCAAATAGTTACCTATTTTGCGAGTATAACATATTGGTGCAATTTGCACGTCGTTTTCTTTGAGATTACAAAATTTTACTCAGATACACATTTTGCTCCGATCTTCGTTTTGTGTCAACGAAACCTCCGTCAATCAAAACATGTAAAAACACAAAACACGTAGCGTTGTTTAACAACAATTTTAATGTCTCTTAGATTTAACATTTGGTGTCTATTTAAATTTTCATCCAAAATTAGATCGAGGAGAGCAATTGAACGTATTTTTATGTTTTGAATTTAGGTCTTTTGTGAACTGTTGGAACAGGATAAACTAAAACCTGACTCCAACCACGGTTTTATACGCATTGTTATCTTGAGTGGCTGATTATACATGTGGGCGGCCTTATTATATATATGCAGGGTGTGTTATATTTTAACTGGTTATCTGTTAATATTGACCAACAAAAAAATGTTGAATATACATATCGTTTAGGTGTCGTCTGAGACTGTAGCTGTGAACAAATGTTTTAATGTGTAAGGTAACTTAAGTACTAAAAATCTCACAAAATTTGAATTCGGGAACGTGTCAGATATACCAAAGCAAGTAAAGCGAATTATTCGACGTAATTTCTCATCACAAGACGCAAACTAAACTCCATAGGGGAATTTTCGTCGAGTAAAAAAATCAAATATAAGAAAATCTGGCCCGAAACTATTTATATTTTTCTATATTAGTTCTAACTCAGATACTGGTAGTTTAGGAATTAATTCACAAATTGCATTGCAGGTCACTAGGATTGTCGCAAAAACTAGCGCGCCTCTCAACGTCAATGTTTGGAATCCAGCTGGGAATTACACCAAATAGTTATACTAAAAACCATTAACTCAAATAATTACATCTAATACATAATGAGAGTAAATTTGATTATCAGTAATGTAAAAAAATTGTTTCACGAGATCTCACAAACAAGGGTAATTTCTATCTGGTCAAAACCTATCATATGGCAGGTAGATTATACTTTACAGATGCTTAGAGAATTCGGCGTTTTTCGGTCTCCGAATGTTTGGTTTGTTTGTAAACACATTGACTGATAGATACACACTATTGGATTTGTGGTGATGAGTACTATTTAGCATTTCAGTTTAACTTCAGATTTACTCGCAGACTTTGAATCTTTTTTAAATTTTATTATTCATATTCAGAATAAGAGAAGGTAAGATCAAGATAATTTTTGCTAATATTAAGTTGTTAGAAGCAACCTAGCTACTTAGATAAAAGTCAAATATAACAAAACAATAATGTTAGGTCAAAGTAGTGGGTCATGTACATATCATCGAGTACGATCTCAAGACTGATGCCATATTTACTTTGAACTAAAGAAATGGGCGGAACTTTAAGGGCCTCTGTGTGCAATTTTAGTCATCAGATTAATGCACTATATTATTCTATTTAATTATATATAATATAGATCTTCAGTGGAGATATGACCGAGGCCATTGTCTGACACACTTACGAATATTTTGACTTAACAGAAGTTTATATATTATATACCAAAGGACGTAATTGTTTGGTACTCAAGGCGATTTGAGCTCACTGTTAGTATTCTGATTTTTGTTCCAGATCCGGAGATAATTTTTATACTATAACATTCGGTTTTTCTTTGCAAACAGAGGAGGAAGCCGGTAAAAAAAAGCAGCGCGTTGTTGACTTCTCAGGATAGGTTGTGAATATTATCATGTTAAAAATTTCTTTTTTCTGTTTGGTTATTAAATTAACGAAAGTCGTCCAAAAAGATGTCCATCAGATCACGTTTATAACGTCTAAATTATTTTGATTAATGATATTGTAAATTATTACTACTACATGATATTTCTACCGTTCACCGAAAATCGCTACCAATCATTAAAATATTTCCTGGAAAAAAAAACGAGATATCGAAAAAATCTTTTGAATATGGAGCACATCAATGAAGTGAAATATGTTTATATTTTCAATCGCAGATGTAAAGATAATTAATTCAAATTATCACGTAGTATTGATTAGTTATTTTGGTTTCCTCGTCACTGATATAATAATGGTAAGATGGGTTGGCTTACCAATTAGGAAGAGATCTACAGGTTAAATATTTTTTGTCTTTAATTTTTTGATTAGGAGGCTTAACTAGATTATCGCAGGCAAACCGTTTTTCATTCAAAAGATTATGGATATAGAGTATAAATACGACGCGACAGCAAACAAAACGAGGACCATGACTATGCATTGACATTGCCGCTAGGCATTCTCAATATTTTTAAGCATGCATGATTCCAGAACAAATAAGTCTTAGAAATTTTTTGAACTCATGAACTGAGAAACAATTTCAAATTTCAAAATTTTTGACAATACATGTCAAAAAAAATAACATAGAGATATACTAATAGTATGAAAAAGTTAAAACGGTGGGCATTTAAAGTGTTTATGCACGAAATTTCGACGAAATATTTTTTGCAAATTTCAGCTTAAATGTGGAACAATTTTCAATACCACCCAAAAAAAATCGAAAAAGTATGAACCCTCTTCTGCTCTACGCTATATAATTCTAAAAACTGCGCGTATTTTCGAAAGCACTTACACTTCATCGATAGACTGTTGATTCGGAAAATGATCTGATTTTAAATTGTTTTTAAATAAATATATTGATCTGACAATGTTAGCCCTAGTTGCCAACATTTATTAGTTCTAATCCTGCGCAAAAAATAAAAAAACTCTAGATTTTGCGCACTGTAAGACTTTTTCTGAATTATCACCATTACACAGCAACTTGACAATAAATTATCCGAAAGTTGCTGTTTAAATAAATAACATAAATATTTTTTATCTATCAAGACAGTTTATTATTTCTCCTAATTTGTATTGTGTGATACGATATCTGGAACATGACTCATTCTCAAAATCAGTCAAAGTAATTGCTACGGCCAATG
>SCLH01000472.1:0-21345 GCA_004367855.1 Oikopleura vanhoeffeni | reverse complement strand
CATTGCGAAAAAAGATGCACATTTTGCTTTGTGTTGAAAAAACAATTTTTGATCACCTTAAACAGCGCCACCGAGTGATCGGATGCCAAAAAAAATTGGACCAAAATTTCAAGCGTCAAAAACTGTTTTAGACCTGAAATTTTCAAACTCATAGGACGTTGGTATCAGGTGCTGATTTTTTGCTCGGGAGGCCCTTTTAGTGATTTATCGATTTTGCTCTCTTGCGTCACTTGTGGATAGTTATTTCAACTTCAAGGGTCATTTTCGTGATCTCTGGTGACGATTTGTTATGTGGTGAAATTTTTGGTCAAATTGCGACATTTTGGACGTTCAAAATTTGATACCCTCGAAATTTGAACTTACACCTACTGTGAGACCCTGGGGTCGAATTTCAAAATTTTGAGAGAAACTTGTCTAAGAAAACCCACAAAAATTCTAAAAACACTAACAGCTTGTCGAATTATAATCACGCGTAGGCGCTAGCTTGGTATCGTTTTTTTAAGTGATTTTTTGGTGATTTATTGATTTTGCTCTCTTGCGTCACTTGTGGCCATTTTTTCAATTTTAAGGGTCATTTTCGTGATCTCTGGTGACGATTAGCCATGTGATGAAATTTTTGGTCAAATTAAGACATTTTCGACGTTAAAAATTTGATACCCTCGAAATTTGAACTTACACCTCCTGTGAGACTTTGGGGTCAAATTTCAAAATTTTGAGATAAATTGTCCCTACAAGGATTTTGAAAACACTAACAGCTTTTCGAATTATAATCACGCGTAGATTTTTTATTTAGCACATTTTTTCGATTTTTTGAACTTTCAACGCCTCCAGCCACCTTGTGGTGAATTTTTAAATAAAATTTTTTCTTCTCAAAATTGGTTTTCCCCTACGATGAACACACTGAGCACAAAATGAAAAAAATCTGAGACTATCGATTTCAAAAAAGTCTTATCGTATTCAAAATCCACCAATGCGGGGAGACTCTAAGAAAGGTTTGAAAAATAAATAATCGAAAAAATCATCAGTTTTGATCTCTTGGTATAAATATCCGGTTTTCGATTTTGACAATCGATATTTACTCATAAGTAAAGTCCAGACCCTTCCTAATTTTGAATTTTGAATTGACATATTGTTTGTGAACTCAGATGACATTTTTTTTCATAAGTTAAATTAACTTTATAATGGACATAATTTTATCCTTAAACTTATTCTTCAAAGTTTGAATTTCTTTGTGGAGTTGAGAACCTGAAAGCCTTGCCCGTTTTTCTCAGAACTCACTGCTTCCGTTTGACCACTCTATGCAAAAAGTTTCGCTTTCGCAGAAAAAACACCAAACTTAATTAATCTCTTCCGCATTTTCAAAGCGCACGGCTTCCCTTTTTTTATTAATGTCCTCTCTTCCCGGATTTCAGATACCGGATTTCAGTATATAATACATTGATCATATATCATATATTGAAAGCTAAGAGCTTTTGATCAAAACCGGAAATACTTGTTTGTGGATCTATCCTTAATCTGACGAAAAAGTTTATCACAGATTATAATTGAGAATAACACCCATAGATACCGTATCTTTACAACTAAAACTTTTTCCAAACTGCAAAATCTATCTCCTCCCAGACGATATATCGAAATTAGCTTGTATTTTTACAAAACACGTAACGATGGCATGACGGTATTTGAAGACAATCCTAGAACGGCAAATAACCGAAAATATTTTTGACCAAAAAAGTTTTTTAGCAAAAAGTATTTTACAACAAAAAATATATCTTTCACAAAAAACTTTGATTTGCAAATAAAATTTTAACAAAAAAGTTTCAACACGACTATTTTTTTAAACTTATTTATTGAAAAAACCCGTGTCGGAGGGCGTGTCCGGTGAAAGCCAAAATTTATTTAAAATAGCCGATTTCTAAAAAAATATCTAACGGAATTCGTTAGGTTTTGATAAAGAGGTCATTTTTTCACACTACTAGAACTCCTAAATAGACAATAGATTTTTCAAACAATCAGATGACTCACCTTTGCATTGACGATTTAATCAATCTCAGTGACCTTGAAAGATTCAATATCTCCAGCAACAAAATTGACACGATTCCAGTCCATACCTTTTCATTTGCTCCAAATTTACAAGTCCTTGACATAAGTAGGAATCGAATCCAAGTTTTCAATATGCAAGATATGGCGGCTTTGAAATATTTGAGCATTGCAGAAAATTCAATTTATACTCTGATTGATCCTAGAAATTATCCGAATCTGGCGGAGTTTGATGCCTCGTTTAATCCATTTAAATGTGATTGTCATTTAAAAGAGTTTGTGGGCTTTATGAAAAATCCCCAAGATATTTCGGTGATTGGCTTGAATGCTAAAGAACATCATAGAAGATATCAGGTAATTACTTTATGCCCAGCGTGTTCACCATTAAAATCGACCTATAGAAATAATGGTTGGATCGTTCTGAAACTTCTTTGGGCAAATAATATATCAAGCAAAAACTTATGAAAATGAAATTAGTTCGTCACGTGATCGAAATATAGCGATTTTTTGTATTTTCAGTATTCAATCATTTTAGTTAAATAAGCACAATTTTTTTGAAAAATTAAAATTTTGAAATTTATCATCTTTAGGGTCTCAAACCTCGATTTTTCGATAAAAAAAACTTAAAAGTTAGAAAATGGCTCGCACTTGAAAAAATAATGATATCACATAAAAGTACACATAAACCTTTATTATTCGCGTAAATGATTTTTTTCTGTTTCTGGTAAACGAAAAAAAATACAGCTGGGAGAATTTTCAAACACTAGCAAAATAGTGATTCAGACGAACAAAATTAAGTTTGTGTGTATTTTTCTGCGATAACATTATTTTCCCAAGTAAAAATTAATGAAATATATTTTTCGGACCTTAAGGGGGTAGGTGTTGTAATTTTTTGAGCCCCTTATAGAATTACCATATAGATTAATTTTATGATACAATTAAGACCGTTATGACTAAGTATGACCCACAGAAATCTCTGAACGAGTGGCAATCATTTTTTTAGAAAACATAATCTAAATCAAAGATCTGAATTTCAAAATTCGAAATATTTTTTTGCTTTAACCCGCATAACCGGCATAATCACCATGATATGAACATTTAAATTAATTGGTGAATATCGAACCACCGGAAACGATGCCATGACATTAAAAGCACTCGAATTTACTTTAATCTGAATTCGAAAATTTAAATATTTTTAAGCAAATTGTTAAACCTAATATCGAATTTGACGCTGATTTGTTGAAAATTTGATAGCTGTTAGCATTTTTGATCAGTGGAATCTCCTTCAACCTTGGTCGTGTACTTGTTCGATGCAACCGAACTAATTTTTTTCAACTTTCATTCCGTTAACTTTAGTCTATTTTTAGAATCTCTAGTGGTAAATTCAAATAAATCCAGTAGACCAACATATTACGGAACAGTCATATTATCTACCTGAGTCGAAAAACGCTTTCTTCTGAATTCGTCTAAAAAGAATATAGGTTTGAGTCAAAAATTGTAACAATCGCTGTGCTTCAACAGTGATGCTAGAAAATTTCAAGACGAAATTCAAAAAATGCTCCAACATATTACGTTGGACCTCACTCTCCCTATCTGTGTAAAGTCAGGCGCATATGATATTGGGTCTTAAAAGAAGTAATCGATTGGAAACAACGTTCGTTTAGTGCTCTAGATAGACTCACTCCTGGTGTGGTGTCGATGGTTAACAAAGATGACTTTAGATGGTAATTGTTAGACGATGGCTAGAAGTAGAATCTACAAACTAGTACTCCTATCAAGAATTTTCACACCATGCTCATAAGATCATTGTTCTTGAGGGTGAGTAGGAGGGTACCAGAGTTACGACACCTACCCCTTGAAGGGTACTGGCGGCTGGTTTAAGACCTTGAGGAGGGTACAGTTCGGTTTTCAGAATTTTCTTTAAAATTTGGACCAATAATTCGGGTAAAAAACAATTACAATAGAAATATTATTTCCATCTTAAATGTCGTTATCGGCCAGCGGCGCTCAAAGTCCAGTCAAACTAAAATTTCACATCTCCCCCTGATTTTCATCGATGTAAATTTTTAATGCGAAATCATCTTAAGAAATATCTTAAATACTGACCGAGGAAAAATTTTTAAACTTAATTCTGTTCGTGACTGATAATTTTTTATCTTCACAAAATAGAAAGATAAAAATTCAAATTTTTAAAAACGCCACAATACAGAATACAAGCTCTGGATCTCATCATTAACATATCAAAGAAAAATTGAAATATCTCGATGCACTGGTTACCCAAGAAAAATTGTTTTGAGTTTTGAGCTATCCTTAAATAAAGAAAGTTTATTCTTAGCGCTATTATTCGAATCCTCGTTTAGTGCTGATCCAATACTAATATCTAATCTTTTGGACTATTGAAATTCGCGTTTAAGATTGCCTAAGTTTTTCTGATCTATTTTTTTGGACTTATTTCAAAAAAATTTCACGTTCAAATTATTTAAATTTTCTCCAGAATTGTCCAATTCAATGTCGTGTGTTAAAATTTGAAAATAATTCGAGGTATCAAAATCTTAAACTACCAGAATTATATTGAGTCCGTTTATATTTGAAATAATGCTGAATATTTGAAAGATTTCAAAGATTATTGATCATATTAGAGTGCAATCCCATGTTCATGGCACTTATCAGGTTTATTTTATAGGAAGAGATCTTGAGTTCACAGTACAGTGGAATTACACTTACAGCCCAACCTGACACTTAACCCTTTTTGGCATAATTGGTTACCCGGATACCTAGTGACCACTTAACTGCCCACCCCCCAATTTTTTTTCTATAAATTATTAATAATTTTTTTAGAAATTTTATTTTACTCTTCAACATATTGACATAATTAAATTATTTATTTTTTAAAAAAAACATTGACTATTTTGGTGATGAAATTTTGAATGAGTGATTTGCGCTCATCATGGCTGAACATTCAGAGCTCATTTGAGCTTCATCTTGAATGTCTTATTATCAAAGAACTGAATGCTGGCGAAGAAAAAAATAACTTCTCTATGAACGAGATAATATTTATTATAGAAACATTTAAGATCATTTTGCTACAACTTATTGGGGAACATCTTAATTATTTTTAGTACAGGAGCGATAGAAATATTAATCATATGAGTAGTTTAATCAAATAAATTAAGGTATAACTTTCTCTATTATTGCAACTTTTGTGTAACTCGGGACAGTAAATTTTTGCAAATTTTAGTTTCTTAATCCCTCATTAGAAATGCTTTTAATTACGTTTACAATTTGTTTTTGTTTTTATGTGTATAGCAATTGGCTTAATATAGTATTTTAAGCTTAATTGAAAAATGTATGTTGATAATTAAAGCTTTTCTAATCATGACAGAATGATATAAGATATGGGACGCGATCCGCCATAATCGAGTCTGGGGTACAGTTATCGATGTCTTAATGGGTAGTATACGACTCTGATTGACATTTCTAGGTCGCAATATACTAAACTAATCGTTCATCGAGAAAAACCGAAATGCTGATTTGTAGATCTATCCTTAATCGTGCGAAAAGTACAATCACAAAAATTACTTCATGACATCCTTACACCAATAAGTTACAAGTATCGTAACCAAGGTACGTTTTCAAATTTTACAAATTCTATCTACCTCCCAGACGGGTATCCAATTGACTCAAATTTTCACAGATCACTCAAACGAGGTAGCTATATAGCAAATTTATTAAAAAACAGAGCTTTTTTAGATCCCGGCGACTGAACAATTTCTAAGAAGCGCCAAAATAACCCGACGAGGTTTTTACAATGCAGACTTCACAATTCTATCTCCTCGAGATATGTTTTGCAAAATAGCTCAAATTTTTATCAAGTCTTCCTCAGAAAATTTTAAAGGATATGGAGAGCTTTTTTGCATTTCTCGAGCTAGAACTACCATAGTTTTTATGTGTCATTTTCCGAAAAAAAGTGCTTCCGTTTTTTTCGAAAATAGTCAAAGAAAAGCCAGTGAAACACTGCATGAGAAAGTTAGCCTTAGGCGTCAAGTCGAAGTATCTTTTAAGTTTTAGTGGTCAAATCGAGCAACGTTATTAATTCATCTTTTAAAAATATTAGAAAAATCGAAAAAAATGCGAACATTTCGAGAAATTTTATGTTGATGATTTGGGTTCTTAGTACACTTAACTTATCACCCCCGTATCAATTGAGCATTTTTATGCCTCTAACGGCCTTACTATTAAATCAGATCGATATCCCTTAAAGTCTACGAGTTTAAAATTCCAGAAAGTCAAAAGAAATTTATTGATTGAAATCCGAGCTAGAAAATTAATAAATTCATATACGATTCTAGATTAAACATCTCTCAAATTTTTCTCACGCCCAAAACCCGTTTCTGACCACTCTACCCCCTGCCTGTGGACATCTTAAAAACCCCCCCTTGGCACTAATGACCCTGTAAGCCCCCTGCACCAGTATTAAAACCCCCCTTTATTGGCCAATAGTTCTAGGGGGCTTTAAGTTGGTAAACCAACTGTATACTGATCTGTTTGGCTATCTCATACCTCGACACTTTCATGCCTGATTCCATCTGAAATTTCGTAAATTTACCACAACCGGATTTCGCCGGTTTTTAATTTGGCATTTCTTTAAAAACAATGAAAACTCATATTTATAAGGGATTTTTTATGAAAGAGCGACTCAAAAATTTATTTGGATCTTTAATTAACGATAATATGTGAGTTGCTAAAAACTGCAACTCAGCAGGCATATGTCGCTAAAAGCTGCTTGATAAATACAAATCAAACTTTATTATTTGCGCGGCGATTTCGTACTTTGAAAAACTGATGCGCGTTACTAACTGTCCAAATCTATTATTATTACTTCTCAAAGAGATAATCGCAAATAAGATGATCCGTTAAAGTACGAAGGATAAATGGCTAGTCTATAATTATCGACGTCGACCCTAATTAGAGAAAACAAAACAAAAAATATTTAAAGTCCAACATCCCAAAAGCTAAGTTTATGAATAACTACACATTCATATCAGACGATCTAAATTATTTATGAGATGATAGAGCATTGATTCTTTAAATTTGTGCGTTTTATTAAAACATTTGATTTTTTGTTATATTTTGGAGATAAGTAGAGCGCACCTGAATCCCTAGGCTCACCACCGCACCTACGAACCCCGACATCACGTTTAGAATTTAAAGATTTTCCTCCGGCAATTTAACTCAATTTATTCTCGGGCGTCATCCAAAGACTCACTTTTTTTTTGCAATTAAAATTAATTTACATCCGAGAAAACTTCAAGGGATGATGTATTTGATGAAGACTATGAAAGGGCCGCTGCTGAAATTGACTTTCAAATGCACCACAAGAATATTTCTATTGTCATTTTTTTACCCGAATTAAGTTAGGATCCCAATTATTAAGAAATTCTGAAAACCAAACTGTACACCCCCTTAGGGCGATTCACCAATGCTCCAAAAATCACCAAGCTATAACGTAGTGCATATACCGGCCCATATAATCAATTTTTCCTTGAATTTTTAGGTTTTTTTCATGTTGTTTTTCCTAAATCTTAGGTACCCACAAATTTATAACAGACGACACCAAATTTTTTATATATCTTAAGTAATTCTACGCGTGCCCCTTGTGTGTGTGTATTTCCCTGCACTTTATGAGTTTCGTTCGTGATTATAAATACATATTATCCACTCCTGATCTACATGTATCTCCAGCTCTTTTCCTCCCATATATTATCTATGACATAACGTATGCTACTTTGCCTTCGCCCTGAATACCACTTAATTTCTTCGTGTCTGCTGCATATGATCCTCTGCGGATATTAGATGTACTATAGGCTATCTACCTTTATCTTAGTATATACTCATCCAATCTCTCAAAAATTTAGGGACCCTAATAAATATCGAGGTATTCCTATATGTGTCATACTTATACAATCTACTTATTCTTACACCAGTCCCTGCTGCGCTGATCCATATCGCATATTCCTCTTTGTCTACACACTAAATAAATCTTTCCTGCGAGTTCCATCCGGTATTGGTAAATTTTCACATAATCTGTGTCGCGCGCTCTACTATATTCATTAATCGCTCATTACTATACAGCTGTACAATTATATCTATACCATTCATATATCACACTCTCTAATCTTCTATCTTTTAAATTATATAAAATCCTAACTGCACTCTCAACTCATGTCATAACGTCCTATACACACACACTCTATCTCTTCATACCTATAATATATTTCTCTTATTGTTGTGTCCTATCTCTTATAAAAAACTTGCATTGCTGTTTGGACTATATTATATCACAATCTTTTTTTGTTTCTCTATTATTGAGGTCGACCGTCGATATTTATATATAAAAGCATTTTCTTTTATTTTACGTCATCTCTATTTGACTGTATCTCTGAAAGTCTACTAACGATTTCGAACGCTAGTATCGCGCACTAAAGTTTTTCAAAGTACGACGACCGCGCAAAATAAGATTTCTGATTGTAATTTATCAAGCGCTTTTCGAATGTGGCCTGCTGAGTTGAGTTTGAACTCACATATTTCGTTAATCAAAGATCCAAAATAATGTTTTGGAGTCGCTCTTTCATAAAATCCCTTATAAATATGAGTATTTTTATGTTTTTTAAAAAATGCCAAAATATTAAAAACCGGCGAATCTCGGTTTGTAAATTTACGAAATTTCATGGATTCGAGCGTGAAAGTTCGGTGGTAAGATAGCTCAACAGATCAGTACAGTGGTTTACCACTTAACCCCCTAGACTTTGCCAAAAGGGGTGTTAACTGTCAGGGGGCTTTAAGTGTCATAGGCCAGGGGGTTTTAAGTGGTCACAGGCCAGGGGGTTATAGTGGTCAGAGCGTTTTGGGCTGAGAAAAAATCTGAATGTCTATCTATAATGTAAATGATTTATAATTTTCTTAGCTCAGGTAATTTCAATCAAAATTTGCTGTTGACTTCTGGATTTAAAATCGTAGACTTAAGGGGATACGATCTGATTTATAAAGGCCTTAGAGGCATTAAAAATGCTCCAAATTGATACGGGTGTTAATTAAGTGACTAGAACCAAATCATCAAAAAAAATTTCGAAATTTTCGCATTTTTTCGATTTTTTTCTAAGTATTTTTTAAAAGATGAAGTTAAAATACGTTTGCTCGAATTTGACCACTAAAACTTAAAATATCGACTTGAGTAAACCACTTTCTATCATGTGTTCTACTGGCTTTCTTTTGAGCCTACTCGAAAAACGAAGCATTTTTTTTTCGGAGAAAGACCAAAAAAATCAATTTCAAGTTCTAGCTGAAATTGCAAAAAGCTCTCCTTATCTCTTTAAATATTTCTGAGGGTACTGATAAAAATTTAGCATTTTTGCACACACTCCTGGAGATAGATTTTTGAAGTCTGCAATTGTTAAAATCGTCGGTTATTTGGCGTTCTAGATTGTCAGTCGCCGATCAAAAAAGCTCTTTTTTAAAAATTTTATATACTACCGTTACGTGATCTGTGAAAATTTGAGCTCAATTGATATACCGTCTGGGAGAGATAGATTTTGAATTTTGCAAAACGTCACTTGTTACCATACTGTACTATTGGTTAATGGTCAGAGAATATTTGTGATGTACTTTTTCGCAAGATTAAGGATAGATCTACAAATCAGCATTTTCGGTTTTTTCATGAACTGTTAGTTTTCAGTATATTCACCTAGAAAATGTCAAATCAGAGTCGATCCCCCTTAGACATGAAGCTGTACCCAGACTCGATATGGCGACGGTCCCATACTTATAAATCGTCCATATTAGAAAACGTTTAATTATCACATACATTTCAATAGCTTAAATATATAAAGCCATTTGTAGTTACATTAATAAAACAAAAAAAATTTTAACGAATTAAAAGGCATTTAATGAGGATAAGAAAAACTAAATTTTGCAAAAAATTACTCCAGTTTCACCAAAAGTGCATATAATAAGAGAAATTAAACCTTAAATTTTATTTGACAACTCCTCATATAAACTTCAAATGTTTTCTATCGCTCTGTCTAAAAATAAATATATTCCCCAAAGTTCTGTAGCAAATGACTCTTAATTTTCTAGTAAAATTATTTCTCGTCTAAGAAAGCTTTACTTTCTTCTTTCTTCGCCTCGCATTCGCTTTTGATAATAACGACATTCAAGATGAACCTTCAAATGAGCTCGAATGTCAGCACCTGAAGTGACTGCTCAAATCATTTCCAAAATTTCAATCAAAAATATCATGTTTTTTTTAAAAAAAAATAATTTAATTATGTCAATACGCTGTTGAAGAGTAAAATAAAATTTCCTAAAAAAATTTATTAATAATTATAAAAAAAAAAAATTGGGGGGTTTTAAGTGGTCACAGGGTCATCGGGAAAATCAAATATGCCCAAAAAGGGGGTTTTAAGTGGTCAGGGGGTTTAAGTGGTAAACCACTGTAAGTGACTCAGAGACATCCCTTATAAATAAGACCTGATAGTCCATTAGACACCTTGGATTTTCACTTCCTAATAATGATCAATTTATCTTTTGAACTTCATATTCAGCATATTTCATATACGACGGAACTCAAATAATTGTAGTTTTAAAGATTGTTAACCTCAATTATTTAATTTACACACGACATTGAATGGACAATCTGATGAAATATTTAAATAATCTGACGTGAAAATTTTTTGGAAAGAACAGTCCAAAAAAACTAGACATCAGAAAAACTAGCAAACTTTAACCGAATTTCCAATCAAGTCCAAAATTTCAATATATCTGTTCGATATAGAAAGATTCGAAATAATATCGCTTGAGATTAAACTATATTTATTTAGATAAGGCTCAAAACTCAAAAACAATTTTCTTCGTAACCAGGCATCGTATTTCGAATTTTTTTGATATTTATGAGATGATCAGGCTTGATTCTTTATTTGGCGTTTTTAAATTTGAATTTTTCTTTTATTTTGAGGGATAAAAATTATCTCACGAACCAGATTAAATTTAAAATTTTCCTCGGTCAGATTTAAGATAATTTTCTTAAATCATTTGCGTATAAAATATTTACAATCGCCGATGAAAACTCAGGGAGGAATGTGATTTTAGTTTGACGGACTTTGAAGGCGCCGGCCTGGCCGAACTTGACTTTAAAATGGAAAATATTTCATTGTCATTTTTTTACCCGAATTAGTTAGGTCCACAATTTTAAGAAAATTCTTAAAACCGAACTGGCCCTTAAGGCCTCATTAAACCAGCGACCAGTACCCTTAAGGGGTAGGTGTCTTAATCTGGTACTTTGCAATCACGCCTCAAACAATCAGGGCAGTTGTGAAATTCTGAGGATACTAGTTTTTGATCTAGCCTTCGTCTAACAATTACACATCTCAAGTCAATCTTGTTACATCACACACACCCAGGAGTGAGTCTATTCTAGAGCACTAAACGGTTTTTTCAAAATCGATCTTCTTTTGACCCACCTACATGCGTCTGAAAATTTACACAGAGTACGGAAGAGTGAGGTCACAATATGTTGAGCCATTTTTTAATTCGCTCTTGAATTTTCTAGATCACTTTTTAACGCCGATTTACAATTTTTCGACTCAACTTATCTTCTTTTAGAGACTTTCAGAGAAAGCGTTTTTCGACTCAGGTAGATAACTAACTGCGTCAATATGTTGGTCTCGATTTTTGATTTTACCCTAGATTCTAAAAATATGACTTATAAGTACCGGAAATGAAAAGTTCGAAAAAAGTTCGTGTGATCGAACAGAAACGTACCACCAAGATTGAAGCTGGAATTTCATCTGATCAAAATATGGCTAACAGCTAATCAAAATTTTCAACCAATCAGCGTCAAATCGATAATTAGTTTAACATTTTGCTTAAAAATAATTGAATTTCTAGAATTCGATTAAGACATTTCCGATGATTTTAGTCATGCATCCTTTCGGTGGTCTATTCACCAATAAATTCATATCATGGGGAATACCGGTTTTTGCGGTTAAAGCAAAAAATATTCGAATTTTGAAAATCTAGATTTTGTTCTAGATTATTTTCAAAAATGATTGCCACCACAGATTCCTTGGGTCCACTTTAGTCATAACGATATAATTTATCATAAATCTAATTCTATAAGGGGCTCAAAAAAATTACAACACCTACCCCTAGGTCCGAAATATATTTCATTAATTTTACTTGGGAAAATAATGTTATCGCAGAAAATACACACAAACTTAATATTTGTTGTCTGAATCACTATTTTGCTAGTGTTTGAAAATTTCCCAGCTGATTTTTTTCGTTTACCAGAAACAGAAAAAATCATTTACGCGAATAATAAAGTTATGTACTTTTATGTTATCTTATTTTTTTCAAGTGCGAGCCATTTTCTAACTTTTTAAGTTTTTTTTATCGAAAATATCCAGGTTTGAGACCCTAAAGATGATAAATTTCAAAAATTTTATTTTTTCAAAAAATTGTGCTTATTTAACTAAAATGATTGAAATACTAGAAAGATACAAAAAATCGCTATATTCGATCACTGGACGAACTAATTTCATTTCATAAGTTTTTGCTTGATATATTATTTGCCCAAAGAAGTTCAGACGATCCAACCATATTCTATAGGTCGATTTTTAATGGTGAACACGCTGGCATAAAGTATTACCTGATATCTTCTATGATGTTTTTAGCATTCAAGCCATCACCCGAAATATCTTGGGATTTTTCAAAAGCCCACAAACTCTTTTAATGACAATCACATTTATGGATTAACGAGGCATCAAACTCCCCAGATTCGGATAATTCTAGATCAATCAGAGTATAAGATTGATTTTCTGCAATGCTCAAAATATTTCAAAGCCCCGATATCTTGCATATTGAAAACTTGGATTCGAGTTCCTACTTATGTCAAGGACTTTTAAATTTGGAGCAAATGAAAAAGTATGGACTGGAATACGTGTCAATTTGTTGCTGGAGATATTTGAATCTTTCAAGGCATCGATGTGATTAAATCGTCAATGCAAAGTGATATCTGATTGTTTGAAAATCAGGTCTATTTAGGATTTCTAGTAGTGTGAAAAAATGACCTCTTTATCAAAACCTAACGAATTCGCTTAGTAGATTTTTTTGTAGAATCGCGCTATTTAAATATAACTTTGCTTTCACAGACACGCCCCCGACACGGGTTTTTCAATAATAGTTTGAAAAAATATAATTCCTGTTAACTTTTTGTTAAAATTCTTATTCAAATCAAGTTTTGTAAGTATATATTTTGTGTAAAATACTTTTTGCTAAAAAATTTTTTGGTCAAAATATTTTCTTATTTGCCGTTCTAGGATTGTCTTCAAATACCGTAATGGCCATCGTTACGTTGTTTTGTAAAATACACAAGAATTTCGATATATCGTCTGGGAAAGATAGATTTTGCAGTTTGGAAAAGTTTTAGTTGTAAAGATCAGGTATCTATGGTGTTATTCTCAATTATATCTTGTAATAAACTTTTCGCAGCATTAGGATAGATCCACAAAAAGTAATTCCGGTTTTGATCAAAAGCTTATTAGATTTCAATATATATATATGATCATGTATTATATACTGAACCGTATCTGCAATCCGGGAAGCAGAGACATTAATAAAAAAAGGAACCGTGCGCTTTGAAAATGCGGAAGAAATTATATAAGTCTTAGGTTTTTTCTGCGAAAGCAGAACTTATATGCATAGAGTGGTCAACGGAGCAGTTGGCTGAAAAACCGGGCAGCTTTTCAGGTCTAACTCCACAGAAATTCACTTTTGAAGAATAGTCTTAGGATAATATCTGTCCTTTAAATTAATTTAACTTATTGAAAAAGAATTCATGAGTTCAAAAATATTGTTCAATTCAAAATTCAAAACTAGAACGGTCTGGCTTTACTTATGAGTATATCGTTGTCAAAACTCGAACACGGTTTTTATACCAGGAGAATTTAACTGATCGATTTTTTCGATTATTTATTTTTCAACCTTTTCTTAGTCTCCCCATTGGTTGGTTTGTGATCGATCGCTTTTTTTGAAATCCGATGTCTCAGATTTTTTTCTTTCCTTGTGCTCAGTGTGTTCTGGGAGAAACCATTGTGAGAGAACATATATTAATTTAAAAATTACCCCAAGGTGGCTGGAGCGTTGAAAGTTCAAATCGAAAAATGTGCTAAATAACAACAATCTCACGCGTTGATGTATTCGAAAAGCTGTTGTGGTTTCAAAACTCCTTGTACGGGCAGATTATCCTCAAATTTTAAAATTTGCCCAAAGTCTCAACAGGAGGTGTAAGGTTCAAATTTCGCGAGGTATCAATTCTTTAACGTAAAATGTTTTTAATTTGACCAATTCATCCACATGCTAATTCGCACCAGATCACGAAATGACCCTTTAAAATTAAAAAAATCGGCATCAAGTGACGCAGGAGCAAAATCATAATACCAAATAATCACTTTTAGTAAAACGACGTACCAAGCAGCCCTCGCGTTTATAATTCGACAAGCTGTTAGCTGTATTTTAGTATTTTTCGGTTTTCATTAGACAAAGTTCTCCAAAGATTTTGAAATTCGACCAGGGTCTCACAGTATGTGTAAGTTCAATTTCGGGTATTCAAATTTTGAACTCCAACATGTCGCACGATTGACCAACAATTTCACCACAACAAATCCGCTCACCAGATCACGAAAATGACCTTGAAGTTGAAAAATATCCCAATGACGCAAAGTAGAAGCAAATATCGATAACCATTCAAAAATTAAGGTCCCTCCGACGCAAACAAATCCAGCCACACTGATACCCAAACGTCCTATGAGTTTGAATTTCAGGTCGTAAAATCACAGACTTTTGACGCTTAAAATTTTAGGTCCAACATTTTTTTTGGCATCCATCATCGGTTGGCAGCGGTTAATCGTAGATAAAAAATCTATTTCTTCTCAACACATACAGCAACATGCTAGCATCTTTATTCGCCCAATATTCACTTACTATTTTGGTTAGACGTGAACAATTCTGCTCCAGATTGAAATTCAAAAATATAAAGCTGCACAATAAGGATACACGTGGTAAATCACCCGGAAATGGAGTTCCCAAATCGAATTCTATTTCAAATCAATGATTTAGCGACTGAACAAGATGCCGCAGATCACTTTGTGGAAACGAACATTATAGCAATATGGCTCCTCATATGTGCTAAGCAATCCTGAATTGGTGGTAAACAGCAACACGTTATTTAGATTTTACAGGAAAATCTTCATTATAAAAATAACATGAAATAACCATCAAAGAAATTTTTTGAAATTCATTCTGAAATTATCTTTATCGAGAAAAATTTTCAAAATTTTGCCGATCTCGATTGGTGAAAATTGAAAATCCTCAAAAATCCACTGTTGACCCGGAAATGAAACCGCCTGATTTAACAATGTATTAAATTTGCATTTATTTGCATCACTTTGAGGCCTACTACTGCGAAATAACCTCCGACCCAAATCCTGCAAAATAGTCTCAGTACGCAAAGTCTCCTGATTGAAACATGATAATAATCGAAAGCTTAGAATTATTAGTTATTACTAAAAAATGCACATTCGAATATATACTAGTAAAAATCATGATCTGAAATTCGTTTACAAATCAGATAATAATCGTTTTTCTGGGCTACTCGGAAATTGACAAAATTGTCAATTTTAGGGAGATGTCCGACTCTATTGGACCTTTCTCGGTGACAATATACTAAAACTAAGAGCTCATGAGACAAAACCGAAAATGCGTATTTAGATCTTTCTTAATCTTGCCAAAACAATTCCTACAAATGACAAATTCATGTAACAGCACCATGAGAAGTGCGGAATCAAAAATTATGAACACAACTATTTAGACGATTAATCCGGATACTACAAATTGTCCCGTTGCATAAGTCTCACAAATCTTACCGTTGTTTGACCTCACAATAACTACACAAAACAAACTAAGACGAAGTTTTTGACCTTCTAAATTTAACAAATTGAAACATACAATCCTCGTATCATCGTAGACTTACGACACGTTTACATAACAATAATAACCAAAATGTTAAACAAGTACTGTTTCACATTCTACGTCACTATAGATCTCCCCTACTAGATGCAATAAAAACGGCCATATGCACTTCACAAAAACTCACAAGTAAAACATATCCCATGCACCTATCCGGTTTCTAGTCTGGAATTCTAATTACTTCCGGTTCTGATTGCATTTCGTTCAAATTTAATCTCCCCACACAAAAAGGTCTGTCAAATTCTCCGTAGAGTTCAACTATTGAATTTTAAACAACGCGATTTTGGAAATTAATAGCTTTAACTCGGTAGAGTACGGAATTGTTCCTTCATTGACAGTGATGGAGTCTCCTATACCTCTTCAAATAGATCTGAGTTCGTGGAACAACAGTTTTAAGATATATTTATCTAGCCACCTAACCAACTTTTTGTCCACCTTCGAAACAAAATAGCACAATAAACCAAGTTCAACACACAGAACATTTGGAACCCCCACCCAGATGACACATTTAAAAATCTGTTCCTTTAAAAACATTTTAACGCGATATTTTATAGATTTTCACGCATTAACTGATTTTACAAAACAGCAACTAGGCGGCTGCCAGTATGGACGATCGGAAGTTATCTCCAGGTCTTGCAAATATCTTTCTGTTGTACGCTTTCAACAAGGAAATCTATAGTACCTGAATCACTCCGCTGAAAATTCCTACATTAATTCGCGCTATGTTCGAGACTATATTTTGTAGCGTATACGTAAAGAAGAAATAAATAATCTATTAAGAAAATTTAAGATAACTTTGACACGAATTAAATTCCGTGAATAATCTGATGAATCAAAACTCACTATTTGACACTTCCGTGCGTTTTTGAATAAATAATAAATATCACCTTGCAACAGTTTTAGAAGCCCACAGCTCCCGACAGTAATCATAATTAATCACAGCTACCGGTATCGCCGAATCGCTACAAAATTTCAGCCCTTGATCGGTGAATTATATCGTTTAACAAATACAAACAGTCAACAGTGTAAGCCCTCTATACCGCATATTAAGGACACAAAAAATAAATTTTTGACAAATTAGATGTGGCCACCTAAACCCTTATTGACCAAAAATTCGTCAGAATTTAATAAAGCCCAAAATTTCCCGACCATCTGATCGTATAAAACAAACAGAGAATTTGACATCCAGATTATAGAGCCATACGACGACATTCCTTGACCTTTCCTCTAGTCAAATGTTTGCAAGAGAGCGACCTATATAATATAAAAGATTAAAAATCTGTCACTCCATATTTACAATACAGTATAGATTTGCACCACAATAACGACTTGCCAGCTACTCTATCCACGTTTTTAAAACCCTCTACTAGCGAATATTTCACAAACAGTTTGTACTCATCTTAACAAGCTAAGATCGATTAGTGCTTCTGATTCCTTTTGCTCCCGTCTAATGTTATCAAGTGAGTCCGACCGAATATCCAGAACACCCAGATATCGCACGGAGTCGACATGTCTTCAACCATTAATATCTAATTCGACAACACGTACACAAATCTGCATTCATTATCTATCCAATTTGAAGATTATCAGACAACGTTATCCCGCAAATCGAAAACTGACAAACTCGAGAGATACTTATTATTCGACCGAACGCTCACAAGCTCTAGCAAACCCAACCCTTGTAAAATGTTTCCTCAACGGAAAATTTTTCGAAGGTTACATATCACACTCTACATAAGAATCCTGACCTCAACAAACCAGTAATCACACCCAAAACGACAAACTTGCATTTGTAGGTTGTCACGTAAAAAAAATTTTTCATCACTTGAAAACGGGCTGCTATTTGCACGATTTTCTGAGAGCCGTTTTTGCCCAAATTCCTTTTGTTCTTCCTTTTCTTCTGTGTCAACCTTTCGTCTCTGAAAATATTTCTGTTATTCACTCATACCCTGATAATGAAAATAAATTCGAACTCTGTCAAAACACTATTTTAAAGATAGCCCTCAATAAAACAAATATTAAAGCAACTAGTAGATCACTCGATTGAAACAATGAGCCCTTGAAATCGCCGCAAAGGGCCAATAAAGGGGAACTCTATCACTTTTTGCATTTAACTTTTGTGTCATAAATCGAGCCCCGAAGCGCCAAAAAAAGTTTTCCAAATCTTTTTTTTTTGTGAAACAAAAAATTGAAAACGACTAAGACATCATATCTATGATACCTCAAGATTGCATTAACCCACGAATCGTACCACATATATCTGTACAACAAAGCTGCATTTTTTTTTTCCCCAAGAGAATTTGAATTAGAATTTAATCGCTTGTGATCATTTTTGTTCTTTATTTTTATGAGATTTCACATATGATTACACCAAAATTGTCTGAAAATTTTCAAGATCCGACTTTAAGAACACTAGATTGCATCCGCCGCCATTCTCTATCTGAAGAGCGACGAAGACAAACACAAAATTAATTTTGACCTCTCCTCTAAAAGTCATAAACTCCGCTTTCATATAAATATCTGCTCAGCAAGGCTTCTAGTATACAATTATTTTCATCGCGAACCACATCAACAGAACATAAAAATTGTTTGGGCATAAGATAATGTAAATTCTAAATGTCCTGCACATAATCTTTTATTCAAATGAGAGCTTCTAAAAAAAATGAAGGACGTTTTTACTGAACACTTTTGTCCTCACAAAACGACGAATTGACAATAAAAAACGACATATTATCAACGTTTAAACCTCCAACTCACTGATTCGCAAATTTTTCACGGCGGAACAAAACCTACTTTTCACAATTATAAATCCCGACCCCTTCTGGTCAACACATCGGCATTCTCATTGTGCATCCGAAATTTTAAAACATCCACAAAAAAAACAACATTCAATACAAAACAGCAAAAATTATAATATACGCATTAATATGAAACTCGGTTGCAATTAGAAGTACCTAACTACCATAACTATACTTCTCTAATTATAATTACATCTCTCTTGAAGTAATCAAATCGCAGTTTTTACCTCTATTTAAATTTTTTCTTCGACTAGTTTCTCTCCCGTTTTCTGAAGGAACTACCACTACTCCCAGCTGGGTCGCTGATTTTCTCGGTCTCAGCCGATAACGGACTCTTTACCCAGATTCACTCCAGCTGACCAAATTGCACCTGCCGAGATGCTCTCATCATCACCTGTCAGAATAATCTATATATATCTTATTTGTAATTATTAACTGTTATATTAAAAATAGCGATCGAATGCATGCGTATTGTTATCTTGAATACAATTTCAACGACATGTATCCGGAACAGTGCACATCCAGGTTCGCACAAAATCTTTCTTGCTTCACTGTTGATATCTTCTGACCTTCGTCCAGAAGTATTTCCTTTCAATAGTATGTCTTTTCCACATCTTACTTAATAAACAAATGAAATCAAACGATCGAACCAAATTATTGCGCCTTTTTGTTCATTCTTAGACGCCTCAGAAATCCAGTTGTAGTTTCATAAAGCTAATACAGTAATCAAAAACTGTCATCTCAGAAGTATTAATCTGAAACATGTATTTACTTTATTGACGAAAGAAAACTTAGAAAAAAACACGAGAATTTTTAAAAATTAGCAAGGTTTACAAAAACTTCCGTTATCTCACACTTACTACTAATCAAGAGATAGATTTTGAAACATGCTTCATTACGGTAAATTAGTCATGTTCAATATGTTAATTTAAATACTATTGTGAATAATTCTGAGCTTTATATATGACAGAACAAATATCAAAATGGACTTTATCACTAAAGGAGTGTCGCTTTGAGCCCTTGAACATTGAAAAAATACTATTTTAAAAACAACTTAAAATATTTGTTTGTAACGCTAATGAAAGTCGCAACTTTAGATCGGATGTGTGATAGAATTATTAATGATTTTTTGAAAAGGACTGTTACATTTAGATACATTAAGTGTGTACAGGTCACGAAAAATATTTCGTTAATGCTTAAGATTGGGCCGACGAATATTCTCAGCTTCACATATTAATACTTTTGCACACATATTATGTAGAGTAATTTCTCTAGCCCAAGTTTACCTTTAAGATATTTTCTGTTTTTGAGATTTTTCAAAAGAAAAGTCTGTTTTTCGGAGTGGTTAAGTATAGCTTAAATTAAGGGCACGATATGAGATTATCAGATAACTTCTGATTGCCCTATTTTGTAGAGAATTTGTCACTGAGTTGTTTTAATAGTAAGATTTTTTACTAGAACTTTAACTTTTCTTCAAAAATGTAGTTTAGCAAATTTATAGTTCAGAATTACACCAAGACCTAAGAAATTCACAAGTCGTCCTGAACACTTGGAAGGAGTAGTGGAAAACTACCGTTTCGTACCTAATCCAGGCTTGCAGGTGAAGTTCAAGCCCACAAAATACATTCTATATATTTTCAAGGAGGAGTAGGCTTTCGCGTGAGGCTCCCACATATCGCTGTTTGACCATAGGGCAAAATTTTTAAATGTTCTACCCTCGGAGATGCGCCTTCTATTTCGGAAAGTTAAAATTTCACTAACAAGAAAAAATCGAGAAGAAGATGAGGAGTGGCCTTTTTTGCTATTAAGGACTGCTACTAAAACTTTTCTCAGCGTATCAGTTGCTCTGATTAAGACTAGGCAACTTCTCTAGAATTGTCTTTACTACGTATTCTAGGAAAAACACTATATCTTTAAGCCAGGGTTCCTTCTCAGAACACTTCACTGAAATAGTTCTGTCGAAAAAAGCCCCAATTATCGTCGACCAACATCCTAGCAACTTTGTAACCAATAAAAAATACATTAATATTTAAAAAATAAATTTTGTAAAGAGATTATCAAGATTTTGAAAGAAAATATAATTCTATAGAAAAGTAAAATTTTTGAAAAATTATTTATTTTGAAAAAAAATGTACAATTTCATATAAAATTGAAAACTTATATAATAAATTGAATGTTTTAAATTTTGAATTTTACTTAAATTCGAGTTCAATTTTGGAAATCGAACCTTTCTTCGATTTCAAACCTTTTCGAAATTTTATCTATTTTAAATTTCATTCGAAGATTTCTTTGGTTTAAATTACAATTTACTCCAATAAAATTTTCTTTAAATTTGGGAATTCTTCAAATTTTAACAATTAATTACAATGACATTATTATACAATTGTACATGTTATTTCAAATATTACAATTGTTCAAAGAATCTCTCTTT
>SCLH01000471.1:247061-258955 GCA_004367855.1 Oikopleura vanhoeffeni | reverse complement strand
ATCAAGAAAATAGAGAAATCTTGTAATATGACCCCTGTGGAGGTCAAATTTTTTTTTGACAATTTTGATCGAATTCACAGTAAAAATCTACCTGATGGCCAAGTTTTCATGTAAGTTTACCATCAAAATAAAAAAATGAGAGAAACAGTACGACCCCTAGAGGTGTCAAATTTTATATTTTCGACAATTTTATCCAATTAACAGGTAAAAGTCTATTCTATGCCAATTTTCAGGAAAGTTCACAGTCAAAATAAACAAAATAGTGAAATCATGTAATATCGAATTTCAGTTTTAGATATTTTTTGAGCTCACTGATTTTTTCTGACCCTATCCTGTTAATTTCATAAAAAAACGGTTAGACCGGTTTTCGAGAAACCGATAATTTTTCGGTTGAAAACCGGTAAAATACCGGAAATCGAAAAATCGGCCCGTCTAGGCGACACAAATATCGCATCGTCTGACATATGTGCCAATTTCGCTCATCTTAAAACTCCGTTTGGAAGCTATCTTAAAAAAATGGACCTAAGAATAATTGCCACGAAAGCCGCTAGAGAACAAAAAACCAGCGGGCCAATATGCAGGCTACAAAAAATACGCCTAAGGTTGTGAATTGACGCCAGGAAATCCGGAAATCAGAACTACATAGCGTTAAGCTCTCGTAACAGTCTTGGAAGCCACGAAAAGCCGCTAGAGAGCAAAAACGTCTGGCCCATCGTGCAGCCAAAAAATAAAAAGGCCACGGGTTAAAATCGGTATCGAAAAGCCGAAATGACGTAAAAAACTTGAAAGATGCGCCAAGAGCCGCCAGAGAGCAAAACGCCTGGCTATTTTACCCGTAAAAATATTAAGGCAAGGATGTAAAATGATTCCAGATAAACGAACAAATTGACCATTTAAACTTGAAAAAATGCTCACTCCAAGCCGCTAGAGAGCAAAAAATTGGAAAAATTAAGAAGGAACTGTTTTTGAAAAAATGTAGATGTTCTTGTTCGAATCAAAGTTTGCATTTCCTTAAGCAATATTTTTTTCAAATGAAACACAGTCAGAATAATTATTATGCAATTGGCCTTTGTAAATTATCGTTTGTGATTTTTCTTCATCAAAAACATATTGATTTTATCTGTTTTGTTCCAAATTTTCGCTTCATATTACACTCGATATTATATTTTCTAAAAAAATTTATTGAGAGAATACAAAATAGTTGATTTTTTCTCGTGCTATCCTAAAATTAATCTGTATATATCTGTTACGTAGGCAGGTTGTTTCAAAAAAAACTATTTTAAGCGTAGCTTTAATGAATCCAACCCTTAAAGTCAGCGAATAATTAACTCTTTCCGAGATTATAAGAGAATATCGGACAAAAAAGTTTTTGTGTATCATCTCACAAGTAGAATTTGAACATGTTAAACTTTTTTGGTTTTTTCCAAGTCAACTGGTTTCGCTGGTAAAAGACTTCGGAAATTATCGGATTTCTGAGGCAAAACAGGGAATTTCAATATTTTTTTTGTCCAATAATATATCCCTCATTCACACTTTTGTAATATCCCGGCCCTGATAGGAAACGTAGTCTGTTTTTAATTAGGGTCCGGATATCACAAGTGTGAATAGGGGATATGATCTAAACAGTTTCAAGTAGTAATCTACTAATTGAGAAAAAAAATTGCACTCCCGGCGGCTTGTTACATTTACGATTTGGTGGTTTCAAAAGATAATTGTGTTGCACTCCATGGCAAACTTTTTACTTGGGTACATCATGTACGACATGACAAAAAAACCGTGATTTAATCTCTTATAATGATTCAGTAATCAGGCTGAGAAGAAGTGGGTTCGTTAAAAAAAAGATAATACGCCTTAGCTAAATAATATGTTTAACCGGTAAAAATTCTTGGCGGGTTAATAGAAAAAAATAACTGTTAAAGTGTCTCGGAAAAAGTCTATGGTATGTGTAAACAATATGTTCGTGTTGTGTTACGCTATCGGAACACAACCCTACTTTCTTTAACTTTACCCTAGCACTTTCCAAGAAACGCTTTTTCGTCGTTTTTAGTCGTTGGTACACTGGAGTACGGAGTTCACCCTAACCTAATTCAGAATGTTTCAGCATAGGATATATCAAAATTATCCCTGACATGCAACTGCGATTGTCGACTTAAATCTCAAGAATCCCAGCGATTTCATTGGTTCATTTCTCAAGTTACGATGCACGTGTGAGAAGAACAACTAGGAACTTTTCGATATTAGTGTACACATAAAATTATGAGGTATAACACCCGGGGCATCGCGAACTTTTGTCGACAAACAATACTACGGTTGCGATAGCAACCTTAAGTCTTTTTTTCCTAGGGGACTTCCTACTCTTTCACTAACGTCTATGTTTTTTCCTGACTAACAAGTTTTGCATTAAAAAATTAGACTGTAGGCTTTAATAATAGTCAATTTCGAGGCCCCTTCTAACTAAACTGAAGCTAAATTACTTGTGTGTTAACCTGCAAAGAAATCTTTCTCAACTTTTACTTTGTTTTGAAAAATGATGAATAATGTGCAGGTGAGCTCTCATGGAATTTAGGCATCAGGGCAAAATTTCACTGCGAATCAAATTCAGTTGTCAAAAAACAAATATGACACCATAGGGAGTCCTATTACACAATTTCAGATAGCGAAAAATATTAAAGATTTGGACGGAAATTTCAAAAAAAAATAAACAACGATAGTGAATCATGTCAGGAATAAATCAAAATACACCAATAAATATGAAATCAGTATGGTGTCATATTACGACTTAAAATTGAACTTATTGTTTTTAATTTCATCGTTTTCTCTTTAGCGGTGTTTCTTATCATAGTTGTAAATATAACTAAAAAATAAATTCGAAAATGTTTTACGCTGGAAATAAGAAAAAGAATTGAATGTTTTTTTGTTGGTTTCATATTTCAAACTACGTGCGGATATAATCTGCCATATAAATCTCGGTTAATTTAAAAAAATTAATCTTCAAAAATATATATGATATACGGGGGCTCCTGGTCCTTTTTTACTAGTTTTTAAGCCAATTTTTTATTTAATTCGGCTTTTAAAAACAACTCATCCGATAACATTCTTAGATAGCTCAAACTGAGCACAAATATCTTGTGAAAAAAATAAAAAAAAATAAGTTCATCGGATCAATTTGTTTTATCTTTTTTCTTAGATTACTGAAATTGTTAAATTTCTAGTTTTTCTTAAAAAAATTGGTAACAATCGTCGGATTCGGACCAATTTTTTAAATTCAATTATTTACCAGATATTTGTGCTCTGTTTAAGCTATCTAAGGATTCAATCGGATGAGTCGTTAGCAAAAGCTGAATTAAATAAAAATGCTTGGCTAAAAATTTAGTAAAAACGGACCAGGAGCCCCCGTAATCCATACAATATATTAAATATTGATTATTTTTATTTTATCCAGCAGAGACCAGAAATATTTTGGAGATGCCAGCGAATATAGAAACAAAACCCAGAGAGTACCTCGTGACCATAATATAAATTGAAATATCTCAAAATCATTAACAGTGTTCACGGAACAATATTATTTTTTTATTTTTACGTTCCAACATTTTAAACAAAATTTATGAGGCTTCAAAAAGTAGTCAAAAACTCCTCAGCAATTGCTGTGTTAGCAGCCAGAACCCATTTAATAATCATGGATCACCAAAAAAGTATTTTAATCGCAAACCCGTCAATATTTTAAAATTTTCCAGAATTTTTATTGCTTTTTCATAATAAACGACGGAAAAGTCAAAGATTGTGGACTTTGGGTCTCTCCAATTACTTTTCAACACAATTTGCGGGCTTCAGTTTTTTGTGCATAGGGTCTGCCATCAAAGTGAGGAAGGGGGAATAACTGAAAAGAGGAAGTCATTAACAAGTGCGCAAGTTTTCCTTGTAGTGTTAACTTAAAAATTTGACAATTGAATCGGATTTGCAGTAAAAATTAACCCCGATGCTCAAGTTTTCATGTGAATTGATCATCACAATCAAAAAATAGAGAAATCTTGTAATATGAACCCTGGGGATGTCAAATTCATTTTTAGACAATTTTATC
The DNA here is from genome assembly GCA_004367855.1 of Oikopleura vanhoeffeni. Lineage (NCBI taxonomy): Eukaryota > Metazoa > Chordata > Appendicularia > Copelata > Oikopleuridae > Oikopleura > Oikopleura vanhoeffeni. The sequence goes on along the minus strand of SCLH01000471.1, from coordinate 254,877 downwards.
GAATTAACAGTAAAAATCTACCTCAATGGCCAAGTTTTCATGTAATTTACTCAAAATACAAAAAATTAGGAAGAAATCATGTAATACCGACCCCTAGAGTGTCAAATTTCATCTTCGACAATTTTTATGCAATTCACAGTGAAATCTATCCTAATTCAGGAAAGTTCACAGTCAAAATAAAAAATAGTGAAATTGTAATATGATCCCTCTGTTGAGGTCGACTTTCAGTTTTAATATTTTTTTTGAGCTCGCGGTTTTTCTGACCCTATCCTGTTTAATTTCATAAAAAACGGTTAGAGCGGTTTTCGAGAAACCGATAATTTTCGGTGAAAAACCGGTAAAATAGCCGAAATCGAAAATCCGGCCCTGCAGCTTAAACCGTTAGAACTTCAAAAGTCTCTGTCTATGAGTCATAGACTAATGAACCCAAATATCAGAAAGATCGTATTGTGCCATTTCGCTCAGCTTAAAACTCCGTTTGGAGCTATCTAAAAAAAATGGACCTGAGGTCGATATACCCCCCATGGTGGGCCATATTTTTTTGGCCTGCGTTTTGTACCCTTGCCAATGTAGAATTAAAAAACTAAAAAAAATATTGGAAAAAAAATATATTCGGGAGAATTCTGTGGCGTTTTTAAGATTTTATGTTTAAATTCCCAATTTGAAATTTCGCCTCAAAATTTTCAAAATCTTTCGAACAACTTTCTTCATTTTTCTTTTTAAATATGGAGTAAATTTTACTGTGAGTAACCCCTGATACTTTGAATATCTCTTGTTAAAAATCATTAAAGGCTGGAAACTCTTATTTGAAACCTAGTTTCTGCTCATCAGGTAGCCCAAAAATGTTTTTTGTTATGTTGAACATTTGTATACCCTAGCAGCGTTTTTTTATATTAATATCGGTTTAACTTTGGCCTCTGGGTCTCCCGGTCCGAACCCTACTTATTCCCAATGATAAGGAATTTGGCCCTTAGTGGTCATATCTAGGATAATACCTAGACAGACATTTTAACAGTGACGTCACCGAAATATAATTAAAATATAACCAAAATTGACCTCACTTTTGAAATGACAGTCTATGTTTTATCTTCGACATAACAAGAGATTTGGGACCCTAATGTTTGGTACGAAAAGATTTGAAATTTTTGCGCAGTTGTTCAATTTATTGGTATAGNAGAATATTTATATCCTGTTTCGGATCATTTTCAGAGAAACTTTTTGCATATTATACAGATCATATTCTGACATTAAGGCTCTTGTCGGGTATCGTTTCTGTAACAGGTCGTGAACTCGTTTTATAATCTGAAATATAATTTATACGACATTAGTCAGTTAAAATTGTTATGGATTTTCAGGTAGTAATTTCATTCGACCCAAAATTGACCGAAATTGCTAATCAAAGCATAATATCGCTATATTCCCTTTTTACACTGATGTAAATCTAGGCAGCTCTTACACTATAATTGCTTTTTGAGCTGCCTAGATTCACATTCGTGTGAAAAGGGTAGATGAATGCTTTAGTTCACTCGCAAAATCAATTATCAAGTTTTTGGCATTTTATCCTTATGGCACTTGTTCATTTTGAAATTTTTTTTTAATTTTTGACCGGACTAATTTCTCCAAAAATTACAATGGTTTTACTCTCGCATCTTTTATACGTCAACTTCAGCAACTAGAAGACTTTAATGACCAAAAATGAAAAGTAATTTTTTTCACTTTCTACTTCGTTCATCACTATAATGATTTTGGCGAGATAAAAAACCTCTCACAANAAGCTCCAATCCGGCCGAGCCGATTTTTTCCAGCTGATCTGGTTAAAAAATGTTTTTAACTTCTGAACTTAGAAAAATAGGCTCGGTCGGATTAAAGCTCTGTAGTCAAATTGAAAATAATTTATTTTCATTGTCGGCCTTTTAAGACTACTAGTCCGAACCTGATGTCTAAGAGATGCAAGACTAATACCATTGTGACTTTTTTGGCCGGGTTAGTCCGTTTCAAAATTTTCAAATAATCTTTCTGAAAAATACCTTGGTCTTATCCTGCACCACACATTGAGTCATATAAGGAATTTCGCCCAAAAATGCTATAAATACATCCATTCTGTGAACTTTCAAAATAGTATGTTCTGGTATCAATTCATCCTTTTTATTTTGTTCCTTTTCTTCGAACTCTTCCATTATATTATTCTTTTTCATCAAAATGGCATTTTCGTCATCAGAATAATAGTCTTCGTCAGCAGGCAAATGATATCCAAAATGAAAGGCTTAATGAAGGGGTCTGTAAAATCTATATGAAATCTCGTTTGAAAACGAAATTTTTTAAATGGTATTTTTATTTTCTGCCATTTCTAAGTATTTTTAGAAGTTCCGTTTGATACCCATGTTAGGTGACATCCGGTCATTTGAAAATCTTGCGATTCAGAAAATATAAGAAAAAATCAGAAAAATTTTCGAAAATTAAAAAAAAAATGTTTAGCAAAATCATTAAGATTAGCATCCTCGCATTTTTTATCGCTCTAAAAAAAAATTCTGTTTTTGCACACCAGGATCTTCGTCAATATACCGTGAACAGTATGTAAGGTTTTTGCTCCCTTTTTTCCAATTTGCATAAATCTGAATTCCACCGTTTTGATTGGTTTAATCTGGAAAAGACGCAGGTATTTGCCAAAATTGATCGTTCTCATTGGCGGATAGCAAGTTATGCAAATTAAAAAAAGAGGGAGCAAAACCATACATACTGTATAATATAGACGACCGTGTACTTTTTCGTGCCCAATTACAAGTCGGCGCCTCCAGTGAAATACGTTTTATTGATTCGATATTCCCTATTCACACCGTTGTTAATATCCCGGCCCTACTACTTAAAAACACACTACGTTTCCTAATCAGGGCCGGGATATAAACAAAAGTGTGAATAGGGGATATCGTATGGTTTTGTCTTTGCGCGATTTATCATTGATACGGATTACTGGGTTTAGTGGTTTTCTTTTCACATGCAAACTTTTGATCACTAGAAAATATATTAAATTAATTTTCCCCTGAAAAAACCTTAGGTGTGCTAAAAACAAAGTTACGTTAGTTATGTATTCTTTACCTGTGGATCAAATAAAATAAATATTTAATTAAGTTAATTTCTATGTACATACTATTTGAAATAAGAAAAATCAGAAATGCCCAAAACGAGGGTTTTATGTCATCACCCACTATCTTCAGTAAAATTTTTGATCAAAATATTGTTAGCATTTATTGTATGAATTCTTCAATATAAATATTGTTTTTTAACATTTCGATTTATTAAATCATCTTCAGAATGAGAATATAAATTCTATTCAACAAAAGACACAGATTGTGCGGCACACGGTGGTCCACTTTAGTCAGAGTCGTAAATGGCCCCTTAACTTTGTTCAAATTGGCGGAAATTTTGGGTGTGATTTTATTACCAAAAAAAATCGATTTGAGCTCAGTTAAAATTTTTCATTTCCAGCCTTTTCATTGGCTAAAATTGACTTTCATATTAGGTAAAATAAATTACACGGCGTCAGCGCTCGTGTTCAGACGATTCGGAATAACCCAAAAATTAATTTTGACCTTATTTCATAATAATAAGAATTTCTTAAAAATTTGTTGTCAACAATTTAAACAAAAAAACAAAATGCCATCTGGCATGCAGGTGCACCAGTTTACTTCACGATTGTTCGAAATATTGAAATGCAAAAAAAAAATACTCAAGGCGCTGAAAATGTTGTCAAGTTTTCGAGAAAATTCTAAAGTCGAAAAAAAAAATTTTGGCCTTAACAAGTTCGCTATTGCAGCCTTACATAATCTGAAGAATTGTCACTTTTTTCCTTTTTTTTGAAGGCGCTGGAAATTTTTTAGGATTAAAATTAGCGGTTTTAAATTCGGTTTACTGGAAAAATACCATTGAGTAGAAATCTTAAAATTATTTGATTTGCAGCCGAAGCTTTGATCATTCCAGCCATACTAGATAAAAGATTGTAGCTCTTACTGTTTTTCTGTAAAATAACTTCCTTCCTAAAACACCTTTCATACCGTTGGGAACCTCATTAGGTTTTAAGTTAACTTGGCTACATTTATGAACTACAGCCCTTGTTAACTCAGGTAATACCGGAGTTAAAGATGGCTCAGCCGCTTGTTCGGCTCTGTGAAGCCAGATTATTCATTGAGCGACCTACCCAATTATGTCTACTGTGTAAAAATCCAGAAAATTATCTCGCTAATGATTAAAAAAATTGTTCAAAAGTGCAAAATAAACTATATTACAATACTAATCGGAGAAGCCGTTTTGAGCGGTGAGAAAAAGCTCGTTTTTGTACTAAATAACTTAAACCTACGCATGAATCAAAACGGTTTCCACGATGAATATTGTATTTGAACGATGAAAACATACGAGGTATTAAGTCTGAGTGAAGCGTCAATCAGCGCGAAGCGCACTCAAAAGACTTGAAGATTCACAGACTTGAAGATCACAACATTAATTTTCATATTATACGTTCCGGAGCAAATTCGACTATACCGTAATGGAAGAAAAGTTTTATTTTTTTCTGTAGATTTGCCTCAAATATTTTTTTGAGAAATTTGAGGTTTATTTGTAAAACTAAATACTGTAATTAAGTACTAAAATTCCCCAAAAAAAGCACAAATAATTTTTGACATAAAATTTGATCGTTCACTTGGTCGACGATGATCGTATTATGTATAAGGGTCGAAAAACGGATTAAAGTCGATTTGGCTCTGCACAGCCTTTAGGCCTTTAAGGGCGGTTAAGGGCCTGCACAGGCCTTCAAGGTGGTTAAGAGTTAAGGAAACGGAATGTAAAAAATCACGTGGGTGGGTAGGTGATTAAATAAGAATGTGTAGTCAGACTCTAAAAATAAAGTCTATTTTTAATTTCACAACCCCTTGCCCATAATAGTTAAATCCATCGTTCGCAGCTTATCCAAATCAAATTTTGAAATATTAAAGATATAACTTGTTCTTTCTATCAGTTTCATGATATCTGAAATTAAAATAAATTGATCAGTTTGCCTAAAAGATGCCGAATGATCGTTTTTGCCCAAGTCTCGCCAAATTTGCCCAAATTCTAGATATTTTTGTTGAGAAATTCCGACGTAATCGAGAAGTTCTTCGAAAGACAAATCATTAAAGGTCCTGCCAATCATCCGTATTCGATATGATGAACATTTATTGTTTCACGCCGTCAGTCGGCTCCATCGCTAAAAGATAAATTAATTTGTTTAGTTTTAATAATTGGCGGAATGGGTCAAATTGAGCTTTAACGAGCTATTGAAACTTTTATACTCGTGAGCCCGATTAGATTTGCTGTTTCTACTGGGTAAGCGACAGTTATTCACAGTATTTTGAAATTTTAATCGTTTTAAAAAATTTTGAAAAAAAATACTTAGATTACCTCCCCTTTTGTCTCCATGCCATTTTTTGCAGAGCGAGATAATTCGAAACAAATAACTGCTTCCAACAGCCAAGAAATAATCTGATGGCCATTTTTTTTGATTTTTCACCGGATCATATGTCAATTTTAAGGAGATCAAATTACAGTTTTTTGTAACTTTCGACTAAAAGCGTTTTCGGAAGTCCGATTATATTTTAAATACCATTTTCGAAATCTCCGTTGTCAAATGAATTAAAAACAAGATAAAAATGTATATTTTCGACTGTTAACTCGTAGACTTTAGAAGTTAATCTGTACCCAAACTCGATTTCTGACAAGAAGTGACCATTCTTATGAATCGAGCCATATACGCAAAGTTTCCTCATTAACATACATTTTATATTATTTTAAAATATAATTCAGCCAATTTGCTATACAATTTAAATAATTTTTGTTTTTTCGTTGAATAAAAATGCATTTAATGGGGATAAGAAAAAATAAATTCTTGAAAATGACCTCCAGTGACACACAAAAGTGCAATAATAATATGAATTTAAACTTTATTTATATTTTAAACTACCGCATAAACTTCAAATGATTTTTTATAACTCTATTCAAGAATAATTATATGTTTTTTACAAAATTCTCTTGTAAAATGACTCTTAAATTGGTGTGAAATAATTCATTCCCGGTCAAAGTTTCAAGGCCAATTCAGTTCATCGTAAAAGCTTGTTAGTACCCTCAAAAGAATCGGAGAGGTCGACTTTCTAATAAAAATATTAGCAACTATGAGTCAATTATGTACTCAACGGTCACTAGAGAGCAAAAAATGGTCAGATTTTTGAGATTTCACAGGAGATTGTAGCTCTCTGGCGACCGTTCAGTACATATTTGATTAATAGTTGCTAATATTTTCATCAGAAAGTCGAGCCTTCCGATTCTTTTGAGGGTATTAACGAGTCTCTACGATGAACTTTGAAATTTACGGTAATTTGATATACGGTTTTATTTGGTGATTCTAAAAATGTTTGCAAAAAATAAGTACTGTAATACAGTAAAAATTTTCAAAAAAAAAACGCACAAAGGGGGTAACCGACGGAGGCTGTATCTCGAAACTCAGAAGTGATAGGAAGCTGATTTTAGTTGCATTGTCAATTTCGTCGCTGGTTTGCTTCCAAAAATATATATAAAAAAATTTCGATGTCAAAAAATTTCCAAAATTTTCTATATTTTCCAAGTTTAATTTTCCTTAACCGCACTGTATCTTATGAGGTGTTAAATTTGTTTATGGTTAAACGCATTTTTTGTCGTATTTTATTTCAAACATTATATAGATCTGGTCATGACGTCTTCTCTGGTATAAGTTTCAAAACAAGTTGTCATCAAAATGTTTAAATTATACTGTATATACATGTATTGTATATGATTTTTCAATTAAAAAATTGTTTTTTTCAACGTTTCGGTTTATTCCATTTTCAAGAGTGAGAAGTAAATGAAATACAAATTCAGAGAAAAACATTTTTGTTTCAAAAGCAATTTAGCGAATTGAGCTTCTGTTTCGCTAAATTACATGTATTGTATGTATTGTTATACATGTATTGTATACTGTATTGTATAATGTATATTGAACGTACTAGCCTCGTTTTGAGCGGCAGTGCTACTACACCTATCGCGCTTCCCTGCACCTCTCTCCCAGGTGTGGTACTTATATAGAGTTAAGATGGGACGTTCACTGTCAGGATCTACCATTGTACACTACCGTATCGTTTAAAGCCATCCAGGGTTTTAGTGTGTAACGCAAAATCTCTACGGAAATCTCTAAAACAGTCCCAAATTATACTTACATTTAAAAAATTACGTTTTACTTTAGTGTATATCAGATCTTGTTTGAACTGAGCGTAACATCGAAATATACTGCTTATAATTTTAACTTTTATTGTCAGTATAATTATTTGATTGAATGCTCTTTTACACTCTTGAAAAGCAAAATCGCCAACTTTATTAATACTAACCATCACGTAGTTAGGATTTATCACAAATATTAGCAATTTGGCTATCAGAAAATTGATATTTAACGAGTTTATGAAAAGTAACTGAAAATATAGTATGTTGAATATACTACGAATGTTTTAGCTTTTAGGGTGTTCCACCGATAGAATTCACGCCAACCAATCATGAGCGCGACTTGGTTAATTTATTTAAGGGGCGTTTCAATTTGCCCGGGGAAACCCCAAAAGCTAAAACACATTCTGTATGTTTAACTGGTATGAGTCGAACCAGTCACTCGGAGTGCCGTTTCTCATCTATAAAAATAATTAATCATTTATTTTATTTAATATTTTTAATTTATATTTAAAAATGTGGAATAACAGGGGGGATATATCCTTTGCCCAACGAACTCCATCTCAAA
>SCLH01000471.1:221589-235049 GCA_004367855.1 Oikopleura vanhoeffeni | reverse complement strand
TCGGAATGACTTGAAAGTTTTACACGACAGATAACTAAATGGCCAATTAATATTTTTAAAAGTACGCTTAATCGACACAGAAATTTGTAAAGTACTTTATTAAAATATATTATTAAAATGTATAATCTGGCATTATCCTATTTTTATAATTGGCACGACCTATAAAGTGTCATTTATAAATCCTCGAAAGGTTAAACAAGCCAAAATACTTCGATACTCTGGCGTATTCTGATGACAAAATAAGTGCTAAAATTCGGTATTTACTTAACGGAAATGATCGTAAATCTCCAATTTTGTATTAAGCAATCAATCTAAAAAATCTCTTATTTTCTCTTCCCATAATTAAATTTTGGCATATAATTTGCGGTTATTACCTGTTTTTTTATTCACACAATTCTTTCTCTGGCTGATCTATGATCGACGACGAAGATTTTGATTGTCGTCTGTGGTCATAAAACGTAACCAGTTAATAATGGTAATCATGAAACTCTGTGTAGGCTATTATTATGAGAAAAAATAATTTTACAAAGACATACTATGTCTGAAATAAGGCACAAAAGGGCTTTTTATTTAAAAGTAAACTGATGCATTTCATGGTCAAAGAGTAGATTGAACAACAGAAAACATAACCCATGTTCCCTATAAATGGGCATTCAAAAATTGTATTAATGTGTTTTACTTGGGGTAATAACCGAAGGCTCTATGCCCTCTATAGACTATGTCACTTTGTATAAAACTAAAAACGTAGCCATTAATTATTTATAGGGTTATTTTAGAATATGAATTTAATCCCGTTATGACCACCGTTATACTGTATAAACACGATGACGCAATAATATATAATTGCTTTTTTTATCGAAAATTATTGTTCCGCTGTTGCAACCACCGAATTCGATTTGTCAAATGCATTCTATTTAAAAACAATTTTTTTGATATGCTTAAATCTGCAAGCAATCGACGCGTCATGACGCATAAAATCGATAATAAAAAAAACGTCAACTTGAGCATCTTTGATAGGAAACAACTTCATAAATTTAAAATTTTTATAGTGATCACTGGCCACAAACTGGTTGATATACGCTAGACAATTTTCAATTTCAATGATTTTTAACACCTCGTAACGAGGTCCTCGTTTCAGCATTTTTTCGAAAAGAATTATACTTATATCCTGTGTTTGAAAATGCAAATTTGTTTTTTAAAATGATATTTTATTACCATTAATCTTTAGAAGCCCGATTTCACTACAGTAGTAACCTGAACACTACTCGACTAATATCGCTCTTTATGAGTACCGTACAGCATTCAAAACCAATTTGTCAAATTGCCATATACGAGTCGCATTTTGAAGATCAAAGTACGGAATTTTAAACAATGAAAAAAAAGTATCAATTTTATTCGCTCATCTTGTAAAGATTTTATGACGTAGGTTTTTTCAAATTGGTATTTTGGTCAAATNAAAAACTGGCTAATTTCACACTAGTATTTTAGGTCTAGTTCTGAAATAATTTTTCAGGAAGTGAAACATCGGCGAAAAATCTTTATAAATCAACACCCCGTAATTCTGGAACCAAACATTCGAAAAAAATTTTCCATCCCTATCCCCAAATTTTCCCTATTTTTCGCTATGAAAAGGGATAGCAAAGGGGATAAAAGCCATCCCTTTTGAAAGCCTGGTCTAAGGTTATGAAATCTTCCAATTAAATTTCTGAAAAACTCCCAAAAACATCACGAGAATCTTTATATTGAGGATATTCTTGAGGCAGACTTTCTGAGGCGTTTTAATTTAAAATATTAAATGGTTTTTGATTTCAGTTTTGTGGGAAATTTTGTGCAGATCACGAAAATGTTATTAATTAATTTGTAATTTATTTAATTTCAACAGAAAAATATAGTTGAAAATGGCAAAATGTTTTGCTCTCTAGCGCTAAAACGGTTTATAATTTGGCCATAATTTATAAAACCGTTCCGAGAAAAAAAAAACTTACGGGGATACTGTCCGCTACAAAATCCACCCTAAAAATGTTTATGATACTAAACCGACCAAAAAAAAACGATTGGTTTTTGTCTCATCCTTTTTCACTCATAACTTTGCTCACTAGAGGGCGCTGAAGTTGAAGTTAAAAAACCTTTAGACCGAATAATATAAGTCGTATTGTATTTCATTTGTTTGTCGAAAAGACCATAAAATTATTTTCTCCGCTATCAAAAACTCTGGATCGAAAAAATATTTTGGCCAATATCGCTAAAAATGTGTTTTTCATTTCATTCAAACCGCAAAGGATGCTAGACCTATTTTCAACCAAAAGCAATCGACTTTTTTTTGTCAGTTTAGTATATAATCAATTTTGATTTTTTAGCGGACAGTACTTCCTTAAGATTCGTTTGGAGAAACTTGATAATATGACCTTGTAAAAATAAAAAATGGAAAAATACAATTTCGAAATAGAATAACTTCGAAAAGTTTTGTTTATATAAAAATAAATTCAGAAATACAATAAAAAATATACTTTACTAGCTTACTTTTGTAGTTGCCACAATTGAAAAAAACACTACTTTTTGGAGCAGACCTCGCAAGTCAGCAAATTTTTTTGGGCTTGGCTTGAAACCGGAAAAGACTTTGGCTTGGTTTTTTGCTTGGCTTGCTTTTCCTTGTGTTGGCGACCAACAAGCCACCAACAAGCCAAACTTGCCGAGGTCTGATTTATACTTAATGATCTTGTGAAAAATAAAACGTTTTTTGAAATAAGATGAAAAAAATATCAATTTAAAATTTTTGTGCTCGCGGTTAACTCAATTTACCGGTTGTTTTTCAAGATGCTTCATTGTACCGGTTTTGTGACCAGTAGTAATTGTTTTTCTCATTTTTTTTCATGAAATTTTATATTTCTTAACCCTTTCTTTTTCGACTGTTCAAAGCGTACTTGCCGTCCCATTGATTCCTGATAAATGTTAAAATTCGATTTCTCGTAATGATTATTTTTATTATTTTATTTCATAACGATAATATCATGAGTTATACAGTATAATACTGCTTATACTGCATATATCTTTTATACTTCCAATGAGAACAGATCAAAATGAAATTCAATATTGTAAAACCCGGCTTCAAGCCATGGCAAATAGTGACTCATGCTCAAGTTCAATAGAAAAATGTGAACTACTTCAGCAAAAATCAGTAATATGTTGAAATACTATAAGAAATTTTTTTCATGCAAATTTTCGGGGGAAGCATTTTCTTAGTTTGAAATTGTTAACAAAGCATTTTCTTCAACAAAATTAAAAAAAAATTGCGTCAAAAAAATTAAAAAAAATGTTTAACAAAAAAATAATATTAAAAATTAGACAAAAGTTTACCATTAAGACAAAAAAAAGTGAAACAGGGCGAATATGCCTTTTTTCGTTTAGTTGATAACATTTTCGAAATAACAGGGAGGCAATTTCGCAAATTTTTGCCGAATGTTTTTGAGATTTATATCACAATTTACTCTGTGGGCGTCATGAATGACGTTCATTTTCATGATCGAATTTCTCAAATTTTCCTTTTTTCAACTTGTATTAGATTGCGTTTCGTGGAGTATGAAATTCTACGCATTTTTGAGATTCACTTTATTCCAACTTATTGTGAAACTCCTTATAAAACCAATAAAAATGTTTGAAATATGACGTCATTTCAAATGTCTACGCGTTGTTCATTTTTGAACAAAAAATTATTTTTGTTCCCATATCCCTTTAACACCTCTTGCTTAATCTAAGAGATGTGGGTTAAGGGAGCCAATCCTAACACTCCTTAGACCCCTCCTAGCCACTCATGAGGCCGCTTTTCAGCCCACATCTCTCAGATTCAGCAAAAGGTGTTAAAGGGATATCGCCGAATTTTTTTGGGCGATATTGCCCCCCCTGTATAAAATTACTACACAATTTTTATCAAAAATCAAACTAAATAGATAAATACCCGCATGTTCACCCAGCTGACCGTCCCTACTAGTGAGTCTTTACGCATGCTGTTACCTTGATAAATAACAGCTGATTTCAATGCATAAATAATTGTAACAGCTGACTCAAGCGTATAAAATACATGAAGCAATAAAATAAATCTCATTTTAAAAATATTGCAGCAAATAAAATCACATTTCCGAATTGTTTTTTGAAACATGGGTCAAAAAGTATACGACGTCAAAATGATTGCAAAGAAAAAATAGAAAACAGCAAAATCTACATACAATGTATTCTTTTAAATTATCAGTTATCACCGAAATGAGGTCACGATTATTAAAAAATCGTGCATTAATTATAGAGATTTTCCATTTAAAAATGCTTTCTTAATCTAATCACTCATTTGTTTTCGATGCCTTTGCAAAAATATCATTTATATCTTAAAATATTTAATATTAGTTGAAAAATAAGATCTCCGAACTCTCAGTTGCGCGACAGCGTTTGACTTATATGATCGTTTAAAAGAGTGTAAACGCGCAACGAGGGCCTAAAGATCTTTTCGTTGACATATTAATTGTTGATTAATTATATCGTTTACGGGGCCAGGAGTTCTGGCACTAGCTGGCATAAGCTACTATAAGTAGTTTTTTAGCCAAAAATGTTATATAATTCGGCTTTTGAAAACGACTCATCTGACTGAGTTCTTAGATACCTCAAACTGAGCACAACTATTCAGAGATGAATTATTTGAAAAAATGTTCCGAATCAGACTTTTGTTTCCAATTTTTAAAATAAAAACTAATAATTATAAATAAATATACTTATTTATTTTGTACTTGAAATCTTTTCAATAAAGTTTTAATTATATCGAAAAAAAAAATTAAACAATTTTAGTAATCTCCAAAAAAAGGAAAAAATGGTCCGATTTGACCAATGCCTTATATTTTATCATTAACTTAATATTACTGTTTAATTAAAGCGATTTAAGAACTTAATCCGATAAGTCGTTTTCAAATCCGGATTATAGAAAAATTTTCGCTGAAAATTAGCTATATGTTCCAGGGGGACCCGTAATCGATATAATTTGAATGACTCCTTATCTTTAATTCTATTCGTTTAGATAACCTTTCGATTTATTTCTAATTATTTTCAACCCTTATTTAAATAATAAAGATTTAAAGTTATATATCTTAATTTTTTATTTTAAAATGATACAGAATTCGATAATTTTTTTTTTGAACTTGAAGTCTAGAAAAAAACTGGAAAACATATCTTTATGTTCTCCAAATTTTGTATGTATCTGCATGTATCTGTATGTGTATCTTTCCCGTAAAAAGTCAATAATTCAAAATGACTCCTTATCTTTATTATCATGGTCACCAAATTACGTTATGAATTCGCATCGTATTTGTATTATGTATAACTTATACGGTAAATCAACCTAATCTTTATTTATAATAAGTATTTCTTTAAAAATGAATCACAAGGTCTTCTCCCTATTATGATGAACGAAGAAATGATAATTNTATCATGGTCACCAAATTACGTTATGAATTCGCATCGTATTTGTATTATGTATAACTTATACAGTATACGGTATATCAACCTGATCTTTATTTATAATAAGTATTTCTTTAAAAATGAATCACAAGGTCTTCTCCCTATTATGATGAACGAAGAAATGATAATTAAGACCCGTTGAACACTTATGCAGCTAAATTATAATAATAAAAAATGCAGAAAAATAAATAAAAACAATCTGTAACGTTTTAAATTATGTCTTATCTTCAACTTAACCTCCACATGCTTTTCTGTGTTTTAAAACACAGAGACCAAAATTTTTTTGAGAAGTATCATTTTCGCCGGCGGAATATCGGAACAGAGTTCAACAGACCCCGAAAGTTTCATAACGGACAAATTGTGGCGCATGAAATTCTCCCTATGATGGACAAATGAAAAGTTCCCGGGAGATGAAACTGAATTATTTTTCTCGAAATAAACATTTTTCCGCCTACGAATTTTCGATGGTTAAATTTCAATAACTAAAATTTTTTCTTCAAATTTAAAAACTATTTATTCTGTTTAAACCAAAATTTTGTTGTGGTCACGCTCTTGTCGTTTTTAATTATAAAAAATTAATATTTATCTTTTTTTCATAGAGTTTGAAGCCAAAAAATACGGCAAAAGTAGGCAGCAGAAAAATTAGTCTAAAAATCTAAAATTACATTTCTTTAAATTGATGGCTGAAGCCATGTTTCATAGTTAGCAAATACTAGTGTGTTTAGTTGAGATTTAATTGTAAAGCTATTTATGAGTGTTATTCAAGCTATCTATCATTTATTTTAAGTATTTTTTATAAAATGAACCACCACTATTTTCTTTGATTAGAATCTCCACTGTTACATCACTGTATGTTACATCAATGTATGAGCATAAACACCCGTTAAACACTTATGCAAATGAATGATAATAATAAAAACTGTAGAAAAAATACAAAAATATGTATTTTTATTAAATACCTTTTCTGATAAAAACAATAAAAAAGATGTCCTTTGTATATCGACTTTTCTGAATCCCAGTACTGCACAAGTTGTGCAGCACAACCCAAGCCAACCAATTATTATTATTTATTCAATACTAGGGACAAACAGAATCGGTTGCGGTACAATTTTAGGTTGAGACAGTCTGACTCAGGCCTGGCGACAGCTGGCTTGATTCTTTAGCTTCAAGCCAAAAAGTCAAGCCAAAACAAAATATCAAGCCAAGCCAAAATCAAGCCAAGATCAAGCCAAGCCAATTCCAAGCCAAGCTAAAGCAAGCTAAGCTTCTAAAATTTTTGACATGACCAAGCCAAGCCAAGCTAAAGTCTACAAAATTGGTTGGCTTTGGCCAGGCCTAGTCTGACCCCAAAAAGCCGGCGATTTAGTGCAGTGAAAATGTTATATGAAAATTTCGGGTGTGCTCGGAGTGTCCAAAATTTTGGTCACTATGACAAAAATCCAACCAATAATAATGGATGATATTGAATGGAGAGCTTGTGACTGGTTGAATTATTTGAAAAATTTTGGTCACTCCGAGCACATTCAAAATTTTCTTGAAACATTGTCAAATTGACAATGTCAATTGATTTTTATATATAGCTCAGGTGTGGGACTCGGATTAGATAAGGCCTTAGGGACATTTTAAATGCTCCAAATTGATCGGAAACTGTAACAAAGATACTGTCAACCAACTCAGCAAAACAAAATTTCAAAATTTATGCAGTATTTTGTTTTTTTTCTAATTGTTTTCAAATTTAACTTAAATAATAACGTTTGCTTTAATTTAACCACTCAAACTTCAGAATATCATCTTGACGTGAGCCAATTTTCTGACCAGTGTTTCACTGGCTTTATTTTGAACCTACTTTGGGAAAAATCGAAAATTCTCGGAAATTCTGAGAAATTTTTTCACGTGACCTTTGAAAATTCAAATTTCGAATTTTAGCCGGAAATCGCAAAAAACGCTCGTCTCAATCACTTAGGAATGACCCGAAGAATACTTTGCAGAAATTTGAGCCATTTTTAAATGTATCCTCGTAGAAGATAGATTTTAAAGTCTGATATTGTCAAAAAACTTTGGTTATTTGCCGTTCTAGAATTGTTTAGTCGCCAGATAAAAAAAAAACGTGTTTTAAAAGATTGACATACCTGGAGTACTACTGTTTCGTGTTTTGTTAAAATTTGAACTAAATTGGATATCTCGTCTAGGAGGAGATAGATTTCGCAGTTTGGATAGCGTCATCTTGTAACGATACTGTAACTCTTGGTGTAATCGTCAAAGCAATTTTTGATGTACTTTTTCGTCAGATTAAGGATAGATCTACAATTCAGCTGTTTCAGTATTTCTCATAAGCTCTTAATTGTTTGTATAGTTGCGTATATGGATTACCGGACCTCAGAGTACAAATCTTAAATATTTGAAAAATGCGAAATCTGAGCATTTGATTGGTTGATCCTTTCTCAACCTGACCAATGAAATCGGCCTATTCCGCAATCAAGAGTTTTGATTGGGTGCTAATATCTTGCGTTGTTTGTATCATTCAAATATTTAGGATTTGTACTCTGAGGTCCGGTAATCCATATCACCAAGAATATGTCAAATCAGAGTCCCACACCCCCTTCACCATCTAGTTGAATTACAACCATACTACTAGCCCTAAGCTAGGCGACGTCAATCTTAGATATGATGAAAAACTCATCATAATAGCTTGAAAAAAATCTCTGTTTTAACAAAATTATTTCGAGTTATCTTCTAAAAGACTATGATTCATAATAATTTTGCGAAATTAATCACTTCTTAGGAATTATTCATCTTTTCAAAAGGGCCTTCAGGCAAATCATAATTATATGCGAATTTTCCCTCACCCGAAATCTTCATTATATTCACTTCGGTGAAGTTCAGAGAAACTAAAAAATGAAACTTGGGTGGTTTCTGACGATTTCAGGCTGTACAACACAAAATTTTTCGGGTCTGCCACCGGTTGTCGGGCAAAGAATAGAGGAAATTCGTGATAACCTTATAAATCTAGGGCACGAAATTTTTAATAGGTAAAAATAGGTCCTTAAAATTTTTTCGGCGAATATTAAAAATAAAAATTAAGATAAAGCAAAATTAAGCTTTTTTATATTTTTCCAGGAACATAGTCACGTGAGAAAAGTGTGGCTCTCTATTTTCAACTGGTTTCATACGAATAAAACATGTCATTCCTGTGACTGTTGCTCTACAAAAACACAAAAAAAAATTCGACGAATATGTATCGCCTGAGTTTCAAGTGGCGCCGAGACTAACAGTGATTTGTTAAAAAAATTAGGCTACAGTATAATTATCTCTTTTAATTAAAAGCATTATTGGATCCAGTTGAAAATACTTCAATACTTTAATAATATTTTTCAATTTGCAAGATTATGCCTGATGAGGCTATGAAGGCCGATTTAGTACAATATCCCTTTATCACCTTGTGATTAATCTAATAGATGTGGGCTGAAAAGAAGAGAAAGCGGCCTCATGATTGGCTAGAAGGGGTCTCAGGAGTGTTAGGATTGGCTCCCTCAACCTACATCTATTATATTAATCCCTTTTGGTCTCGACGCAACTTGGAACTTAGGCACCGCATTTTTTTTTCATTTTTCCATCGATAACATAAATCCAAGTTAAATTCAGGGAAGAAACCTTAGAAAATGCGGTCATATCTCCACTTAGTATCATGGGATCACTATTAATGCTCTCTGGAGCCACAAGCGGGAAGGCACAAGAAGAAATAAATGCTTTGTTAAAAATAAATAATTTGAAAGATGATTTGGTTGATTATAAATTACTTATGGATTATTTATTGGCAAATGATGATATCAGTTATAGTTTAAGTATAGGTAAAATATGAGTGGTTTGTCTGAGTAGAAGATAAGATTGAATGAAAAGATGTGTGGAAGTGACTGCGACTGATAACGCGACGCATTGTCTACATATCTCGCTCCTTTAACTAACCTGAGATTTGAACCGTTATTACAAAAGCTATCTCTCCCTGACATGGAATATTCCCATCACAAAATCAGTCTTGTATAAGGCCAAAACGCTCTATTTATAAAATATAATTTCTTTGGGCATGCAGCATGCTGAGCATGTTCAAAACAATTATATTACATAAAATTATAGGAGCGAGATCAGGAATGACTATGATATCTTTCAGAAATCTGTCCAAAGAATCATACAGAAAAAATGATAAATTGCGATAGTCTACACTTCTTGTTTTTTTAAAGATACTTTTACCGATCACCGTTATTGCGGTAAGTAGGTAACCCATCATAACCACATAACATTTTTTATAGCGAATGGTTTATTTTATCAATCGGGATATACTCCAATGTCTACATTTACTGACCTTATGGGCTCATTCGATGGCGTGAACGAAGTCAATTTTTCAAAACAATCAGCCACAGATGACATCAACCAATGGGTTAGTGTACGGTTGACAAATTTGAAAAAAAAAATTTAAAGTTTTTGAATTTTTACTAAAATTTTTTATCAACCATAAATAAGTGATTCTACTAATGAAAAAATTCCAAATTTATTCGAAAAAACACTTGATCCACAAACATTGGCGATGCTAATTTCATCACTCTATTACAAAGCAAGTTGGTCCGTCCCGTTCGAACTCATAAGAAAAGACTGAAATTATGACAATTTTATCAAAATATTTTGCAAAATTAAAAATCTTACTTTTTCGAAAAATAATCGAAAACATTTAATGATAATAGAAAATTGATGAAGAAAACTTGCCTTTTTTCGTTTGTAGACCTAAAGTTTATGACTAGGGTGCACAGCGGTCAAAATTATTGGTTTTATATGGTTTTATATATATGGAAAGAATGATACAAAAATAGAAATCGGGACTAAGAAGTAAAATGGAAAATATAGAAAAAAACTTTTGGAATTTTTTCGGCATTTTGACCGGAGAAAAAGCGGGTTTAAATATTAAATCGGCCTTTTCGAGATAGGGCTTTTGGCGATATTCAGCTTACAAAGTGTTTCGGCTCGCATTTTATTGTCAAGATCACCAAATTTTTTCTAAAAATTTTAAAACAAATTATTTTTCCAATTTTTTTACATAATATAGCATTTTTTTATGGTGAGAACGGCCATAATGGACAATTTGTCATAAAAAAAAATAAAGTTTATTATGCTTTAAATTCAAGTTGGTGCTGAAGAGGGTGTTTAGAACTCATTGTCTAATCACTAAAGGGCCTAAAATTGTTCTGTAGAAAAAGTGAAAATATTTTCAGTCTCTGTTAGATATGACTATTACTGTTGGAAGTCAGTAACTGAAGACTGTGATAAAAGTGTTCAATTTATGTCGGTTGATAACACTTTCAATGTACACTTTGGAAATGAATTCACAGTGGTCGATGTTCCATTAACCCTCACAGGCGGATGTAAAGATAACATGAACTGTGAGGAACGGGACAAATTTATTTTGAAAATGAGCATTATCTTAACTGTGATAATTAGCCCATTTTGACCAAATCAAGCCAAAATTTTAGAATTATCATCTTAAAAGGGCCCTTTTCTCGGATTTTAGATGTGCAGAAAGAAATGCCAAAAATTAAAAAAAAAATACAGGATTATAAAAAAAACTAATAATAACTGTTCCTGCTATAATTTGAATAAAATTTTCTACTGCATGAGTTTCAAGTGGCGTCGAGACTTGAAGTGATTCAAAACTATGCTATCATAAAGAAGGATATATAAGCTAAAGCCTATTTAGGAACAGTTATAGCCTATAAAGGAAACTGTCTTTAAATCACCTCTAGTGTCGACAAAGCACTTTTTATCTCAACGCTACTTGTACGTCACGATGTTTAAAAATTGTGATGAATTTATTCGAAATAATTTCAAATTTTTTTTAAATCAGCATATGAAAAAGAAGTTACCATGCGGCTGTTACAGGTCAGTTACCTTTTTGATGTTACGACCGAAACTTAATTATCAAAAGAGTGTATTTTGTTAATTTGCGATTAAGGAAAAAAAACGCTTAAATTTTCAAAATCTGGTTTTCTGATCAGTGAAACCAAAAAGTTTAATAAAAATCAAAACTTAAATGTTCTAAATAGTACGCTAACATGCGTCGCCTAAATAAACTGATAATTTAATTATTTTGTTAAATGAAATTCTCGAAATTTAAATACGTTTTTTTGTGACAAAAACTTTTGTCCCTTATTATAGGATTCTATGGATGACGGAATTGAGACGTTTACAATGATGAAACTTTGGATGCCTAACCATGTTTTATCCACAAAATCCGAACACGAAAAATTTCAAAAACTAATTAGAAAAAATAATGAAATAATGGATACAGAAATGCAGTTCAGGAGAATCAATTTGATTATGCCCCGATTTTCAATCGAGACGAAACAAGATTTGAAAAATACATTTTTGGATTTGGGAATGAATGAAGTTTTTAATGATGGTTTTCATTTTGATCCTTTATTTGGAAAAGATAATTATTCGCCAGCATCAGTAAGGTACACTTCAATGTCCCTTTTCAAACCGAAATCCCCTAGATTTTGAAAATTTACTCCAGGATTTTCAGTGAAACTTTATTGCTCAATATTCTGGTCAGAGGGAGAAATTACATGGAAAGCAAGTATCTAGCTTAGTTGGCTGTTTTTAGCTAACCCTATTTTGCCCCATGGCATTTTTAATGATAGTTCTAAACAAATTTCTGCATCCAACAGCCAAGAGTTAACTCTAATACCAATTTTTTTCTATTTTCACCTGATTCTGGTTAAACTAGAAATTGACCAGTCGAATTTTAGACAATAAGTACAAATTTTTCTCAGAAATTTTTTGTTGTGATTTGACCCATAAAGTTCAAAAAAATTGTAATTTGACCCTTTAAAAAGTGTCATATGACAGCAATTTGTATTGTTACTATTATTTTTTTTGAAGAACTACCAAGGTCAGTATATTTTGGGATCGACACTTATTCTTGAAAAAAGTTGTACTAGATGCCGAAAAATGAGTCGTGTCAAAAATAGGGTGTGTGGGGTTCTCAGAACCCATTTTTAAATGTTTTCCAGTCAATTTTCGGTATAACTGGGAAAATTAATTTTTTTTAAAGTGGATATCTGAACGAGGTCAAATTCAATTAATTTTTATCAATTAAATTAAAAAAAATTATAGTCAAATAAAACATGCAGTAAAATTGGACGTTGACGAAAATGGGATCGAAGGTGCTGCTACTACTGCAATCGGGATGATGTTCCGATCAATGCCTCCAGATGTTCCATTCGATAAACCATTTTATTTTTCAATCGAAGCAAACTGCCGAGAATTCAAAAATAAAGAATCAAAATACGAATCTGAAAACACAGAATACGTCAAATGTCCACAGCAAAAAACTCCCTTATTTATTGGAAGAGTTGTGACTCCGATATTTGACAAATAATTTTGTAGCGCAATTCGACATGAAAACCAAAATTATAGATTCTCTTTAAATTAACAAAAATAATTGTAACCTGTTCAAACACTGTAAAAAATAAATTCCATAAATGCAATCCACGCTTTTCAAAATGAATTACAGTGAGTGGAGGCAATAGGCAACAGCGAGGGCAATATGCAAAACTTTGAAGCTTATTTCATTTAAGAAAAATACTGGCTCACAACCTCTGAGGGAAATAGGCAACACCTTGGAGAATCCGAAGATAAAATATCAATTTTTTTTATATTTAACCTAATTGTATTTAAAAAAATCTCACCACAAAAAAAAAATCTGGGTCTGAAAATGACCTTGAAAATTCACTACACGCTGGGCCAATAAAATCGGGTTGACTCACAACTTTGAACGTCCATCTTGACTCTATATAAGTACCATACTACTGGCGCGACAGGTGTGGTGAGGCTAGCGCACTGCATATGAGAGGCAGGTACTTTGTTATATATTATACGTAATACATATCGAAGATCCTGCCTAGTGTAATTTTTATGTCAAT
>SCLH01000471.1:164874-175926 GCA_004367855.1 Oikopleura vanhoeffeni | reverse complement strand
AAATTTTTTTCGAAATTATTTTTTTTGCTACCAAATTTTTTTGAAATACTTACAAATGTTTTTAATTTCTTCAAATCGAGAATATTCTCTGAGAAAAATTCATATCGTGGGCAGCTTGGATCATAATCGATACTAGTTTAGAGAATACAAAAGAAGTAGATTAGAGACAGATTACACTTTTTTCATTTATTCGTCTCTCTTGAGGTTCAAACGTTTTCACCACTTCGATATTTTTCAAAGTGAAAATGGAGCCCTCGAGGCCATTTATTGTAGTATATATCAATAACTTCATTAAGGGTCAGTACCCCTCATGAATGAAGCTGAACCAACAAATTATTCCGATTTATTTTGGAATGTCTTTTTTTATGAAATATGGACAATTTGAGATGCACTGTAGATTTTTGGATATCCTACCTAGCAGTAACCAGCTATCTTATCATTTTGAAAATATTCTTGTCTTTATTTATTAAGCATTTTTATCAATAATTCTGGATTTTCGGAGTTAGAAGTACGTTTTGAAAGAAAAATCAGCGAATTCAAGTTTCGATAGTTAACGGCCTACCGCGAGGTCATCGACTGCTTCATTTATATCTGTTTCAATCATTGGGACTTAAAATCCAGGAGAATAGGCTTTTCCGGAGCCTCTTAAAATCAGACTCAAAAAAATCGTTTTTGCGTTTTCTGACGAATTATTTCGAATTTCAAACGGATAGTAACAAACCTGTTGTGTTGTTGTCTTAGTGGTCATAAAATGGAATTATAAAAATTTTACCCCCAAAAACTCATTGAAGAAATAGGCTTTTTAAGCTTTTACAAATAAATATGAAACATCTACTTCGACGCTCGGTCCTGCAGCAATCTCACATCTCAATTGATTTGGGATGTGAGGATTTAGGTTTAAATTAAGTCTACCAGGTTTTAAACATTTCCTGGGGCCTCGATTTGAGAGTAATTCACGTAGTTTAATCAAACTTGTTTTTCATACGGAAACTTTTAGTTTTCGAAAAATTTTTCTTGGAGTATTTTTCTTCGACAGGAAAAAAAATTTGCTTGAAATTTTTTTGCAGATCGTTTCAGACAATTTGGAAAAAATGAAAAAAATTCGAATTTTTTCGAAAATTTTTTTTCGGAAATTTTGTTTTTTGGTTCAAAATTGTGTCTGAAACGCCTGCAAAAATTTTCAGCTAATTTTTTTTTGGCAGTTGTCGAAAAATACTTGGAAAACTAGAAATGTCTCAAAAAAATGTAATAGGACACCTCTATCTGGTATACTGCTGCCAAAAATGGTGGACTAAAGTCAACAAGAGCACGGTCATTGTGATAAATAACAAAACAATTTTTGGGCTAACGGCCATCCGCTTGTTTTCAATTTCTAAGTTTTTTTTATTCAAAAATTAAGGTTTGGAGCCTGAAATGACAAAATTTTACATTTTTATTTCAACAAAATTGTTTAATTTAATTTATAGTGGCGTTGGACCCAAAAAATACCGATTGCGCGCATTTGTTTTAAAATAATTAAATTACCGAAAATACGAAAAATTCGCTATATTTTGATCACGTGGCGTCAAAAAATTTTTTCATAATTTTTCCTAATTTTTTCTTATTTTATTAAACTCTCAATGTTTCAGAAGATCACTTTATTTCTATAAGTCGAAATTAATGGGTGGATACCGATCCCTCAATTAATTGAGGCTCAAACAAAAAATGACCCAATTTATTTTTCGTGTGTTTTTCTCTGCACATATGGACGTTGAACAAACGGGAGGTTTTTGAAAGACTCCTTGGTTTTATCATTTTAAAATCAAATTTATGTATTATTCGAAATTAAAATACCATTTTCAAAACGAAAATATATGTCTTCGATTAGTAAACGTCTCCGCAAATACCAGGCTATTTTATGTATATAGGTGTCACAGTTGTAACTAAAAAAATCAGAGAGGAGAAAGGTAGGCTTTTGACAATCCGTTGGATCATTAATATGAGCTCGAAAAAACTTACCGTTTTTTTGGCAATTTGATGCGAATTTATCAGCAAATTTTTTGAAACGATAGTAACAGACCTTGCGTGCGTTTATTTGGTTACTAGAATTTAAAATAATTTTCCTATTTCTTAAAACCACGGAGTTAGCTTTTGAAACGACCAAAATATCACTCTAGTTTTGAAGCGTGGTTCCTGATTGGTTCAGGCAATCAGTGAACTAACAATTATATTTTAGTATTAAAATTTCGGTTCAAATATCACATTCTCTCTTTAATTATTGGATCTACAATGTGTAGTACTCCAGATATTTAGTCAAAAATCACAAAAATTGACTTTTATTTCATGACGGTACCCTAAGGAAACCTACTTCTGAAATGGCTTAACCGCCGAATTTCTATCGTTTTGGCCGATATATACGCCAGTCCTTATATAAACATACACGACTTTATTTATTTTTTGGCCGACTCTTTTTTCCCAGTATTTGTTTCTAAAAACGCGTAGGCATCAAAATGACTCATATTTTAAGAAAAAACGTTTACAATAAAAAATCTATGTTTTCAAAAATAAAATTTCGGATTAATTTTCTAAACTAAGGTATGTTTTTTTAGACGCGACATATTGACTTTTCACCACACGTACGAACCGTATGAGATATCACAAAACGTTTTTTGCATTCAACTGGAACTAAAAAAGCTTAGCCCAAATTTTCTAAAATTTGCAAAATTCGAGATTTTTAAATTCGCCGGAAATGACCCAATATGAGTATCATACGAACTAGAAGAAATTTAAGACTAATGGCTGAAAAAATAAAAATTATATTCGATTTTCCAAAACAATGTGAAGTTTTCTTAATATTTTTTCATAATGGCAAAGTGGGTAAAAGTCAAATCTGTCGCGTCTAAAAAAATACCTAAACCAATCGGTTATTATGGGAAATTAAAAATTTCTCTAAAAACGTTCGATATATTTGTACTTGTACTGCGTCATTCCGTCTACATTTCTAGAAACTATACAGTAAGGTATTATTTAAATATTTTCTATGATTCTATTGAATGGGTGATAACATTTTGGTTCTCACTAAAGAACATGCGGTTAAAATATTTTTCAGTAAACGCGGTCACGAGGAAAAAGCGTGGCTATCTCTTGGTGCCATCATTTTTTTTTCTTCAAAACACCCGAACCAAAAAACAAAATTCCATCGCCTGTTTTGTTCAGCTGAAAAATGGAGCTTTTTAATGTAACGAGTAAAAAAAAAAGTAGAACCCCTACTCTTTAGCGCCTCTCTCTTTACAAATGGCATAATATACATGTCGACATCAATCAGCAAATACCCATTGCCAAAATTTTGTTATTAATAAAGCCAAACAGTCTTCGTCATTTCCCAGTTATTTTTCTGGGTTGATGGTAATAAGCTCTTATCTGAATCACAAGAGCCGTCTTCTTTGTATTTCGGCGTGAAAATTCGTGGAAAAGAGCTTTCTTCGGAGTAAATGACCAAAATAGGGCGCATCAGCCCAGGAATGCTCAACTATAGCACCAAACACTCCGTTTTGAAGACGATGAATTGAAGTTTTATCGTACCTAATCAAATAATAATTCAAAATTCGCGCGGCGCCTGGGCGATACGGAAATTTTAGAGGGCGTTGAATAAAAATTGTCAAAAAAGCCTAAAGGCTAAGCCTTATAATAAACAGACAATTTGGACAAAATTTCAAACAATTGTCGAAACATTTAATCAAAAATTGTCGAATAAAACCTAATTTCAAAAAAAAGATTTCAACTTGAGGTCATCTATTGGCAAAAACAATTTTCTGAGCTTTTTGCTTTGAGCGCGATTAAATTATAAATTCTTCTTGATTTTAACAGTCTTAGAGGGTAGGGTTTTAATATTCAAATTTGCCACCATTTGAATGCAACACCGGATTAGAAGTATTTTTACGATTTCTACGAAATTATTTAATTTTCAAAAAATTCTCAACAATTTGGCCGGTAAAAGTACTTATTTTTTAAATATATATGTTTTTTATAACACAAAAATGTTGTGTTTTAAGTCCTTCATGCACATTTTCACATTGTACGTCCTTTTTCACTAGATTCCTCTTTGCAGACATGCATAAGAAAATATTTATTTGCCAAATTGTTGGGAATTTTTTCGACGTGCCTAAATTTCGTTTATTTCCATTTTTGGAAATGTGATATAAATGATCTAAAGTTTCCATATTTACCATCTATCATTCGTTTTTCCATGTAATAGAGATTTTGCGTATTTTGACAATTGTCTGAAGTTCCCAAAACTGGTTCTTCATCATCAAGGGAAGACAGAAAGCAGCCGGATTCGATAGCTTTCAACTTCGACCATTAATTCCAGATTGGAAATGATTTCGACGAGCTTCAGCCCAGGGGACTCGTTTTCCTGCAGTTAAAACAGCCAAACCGGCCTCTCCACTAAAGTTTTTCATTGAACAAATTCACACCAACAATTTTTTAAACCCTTTCTGAAATTATCCACAGTTTAATAATTTTAGAATAAAATGAAATAGACATTGAATTAAATTTGTCTTGCTTGCAAGCACCAACTTTTGTTTTTATTGAATTTTCTATTCGAAAAATTTTCTTTTGAAAAATTCATTTTTTTAATTTTATTTTGAAAATTTCAGTTTTATTATAATTTTTTTGAAATTTTTTGTGAAATTTCCATTTTGTTTATATTTTTTCGAAAATTCGTTTTTTTGATTTTTTGAAATTTACAAGTTATTTGAATTTTTTTGGAAAATTTTAATTCAAATTTTGAGAACTTCAAAAGTGTCAGGTAGCTGTTTTTTTAAAGGACACAAAAATGATATTTTGACGAAGTTTGAGAAGAATCTATGTAAGATTCCCTGAACCGATTTTACCGGTTGACGAACGGGACATTTACCGGTCAACCGGGCTGCCTGAGAAAACTAAAACAATAATTGCGTACCTGAATTTTGGTCAGGTACACGATGCAAAAAACGTTGATGATTCCATGTCTGAGCTTCGACTTCGTCAAAATACATTTTTGTGTCCTTTAAAAAAACAGCTACCTTAGAAAATCCTTCAAAAACATATGCTCTATACAATATTGACAAAAATTGTCATTTAATTAAAAAATTTTCAAAATATTTTTTAAAGCAGAAGCTCAAGTGAGAAACCAAATTGGAAAATTATTAAAAATTGAAAGAATTGAAATTTAGATACAAATCTTAATTTTGAGAAAAAATCTTCTTTTTGAATACCAAATCAAAATTAAAAAAAAAATCTTAATTTCGAAAAAAAATGTAAATTTCGAACACAAATCTAAATTTTGAAAAAAAATCGAAATTTCCGAAAAAATCAAACAATCACAATTTGGTAAACCAACAAAAGTTGATTTTTTGAAAAAAAAGCGTGTTTAAAAATAATCAAACTTACACATCTGGTTTTACTGTATTATTGACAATGTAGTCCAATTGATCCTCAATTTCTGCAGTGGTTAATAATCTTCCAGCATAATAACAATAAACCTTGAACCACCGTCCTTGATGATGAACAGCAATGTGTCTCGAATCGCTACACTTAACAATTTTGTCCTTATCAACTCCGGGAATTCGAGTCGTATTAAATTCTCTTTCGTACTGATAAGAGCACAGTGGGACCATATTTGCAACCATTAATGGCTTCACTTTTTCCCGATCAAGCTGAGATCGCATACGGAATGCACCTGTTTCAAGGTTAACATTTTGGCCATAAAAATAAAAAAGTTTCAAAATAGATTGGGGTAAAATTACAAAATTAATTGGGGTCATCTTTAAAAAATTGCGCTTTTTCTCACAGAAAACAAATATATATATTTCAAAAAAAAATCGAGAAGATATGTCGAAACTCATTTTTTTTGTATCATTTCAATTAATAAATTTACCTTTAAATTTATGTTAGCACAAATAATATACAAATCGTATCAATGTGATTCGCAAATCAATTTTTAGAAAATTATTTTTTGTATCATATTTATATTAGGGTCAAATTTCAAAATCATTAATAAATTCCAATTGCACGAATTAATTGGAGTTAATTTGCAAAAATAACACGTTTTTTTGTAAATAATATTGCAATCGATAAATTATTTTGAAATTTGACCCCAATATTAATATAATCTAAAAAATAATTCCAGAAAAATTGAATTTCGAATTTGACACCACCATAATAATTTGAAATCGTACAGCGTGAGTCTTTTCGATTTCTCCGTTTTTTTACCCAGGCGGGTAGACAGCCAAAATTGCCTATACTTTGCTCAAGATTTTGGCTGTCTAGCCGCCTGGGTAAAAAAAACGAAGAAATCGAAAAGACTCACGCTGTATATTTTAAAAGTGACCTCGTTACAATGTTCGTAACCCTAGCCTTGAATAAGCGTTGCTGCTCGGGCAGTTTGTTTATTGGTTGGTCTAACCAAAAGCAAATCCATAGCATAAAAGTTCGAATTGACCATGATTGGTTCTCTAGAATGAAGATATACGAAATCTTCCCACCAATCAGAAACATAATTCGTGGCCCAGTACGATTTCAAAATAAGATACCGTTGAAGTCTAGTAGCGATAGTAGACTCGAATTCAGAGGCTAGTTGCGTCATATCGTCGTATTCTTGGTCACTTGACGGAGATTGTCAAATTAAAATAAATCGTCTATTGCCAAAAAACCCGAATATATTTTTTTTAATGGTGCCATTTTTGACTGGGAAATAATGAAGACATTGTTTTGCTCTTCGGTCTAAACTTTCTTAAAATGGAGTTTATATTTTTTTTCGCAAAACAGGTGTTTTATAAATTGAAAAATATGAAGATTTTATTGCTTTTCAAATATTAACGTTAAAAATTCTAAATATTGATTGTTCGAGGTTATCGTTTCTATCCGCCAAAAAAAAATTCAACGATCATTTATCCAAAATTAAATGATCAAAATTCTGAATAAATCAGTATTCTTCGAAAAAAATTAAAAAATAGATAAAAACAATTTCCGATGAAATTTTTTTTGAGCTTTACAAGTTTAGCAATTTTTTTGGAACTCCACTTGTTTCTAAATTTATAAAATTTTGACAACCACCTTAATAAGGGTCGAACAGATTTCAGATATCGTTTGAGAGTGTCTTGTACAGCGGGAACTGGTAATTTTGGGAGAGAACCCTGGAACGAATACAGCAAAGGATTTCTTCCAGATAAGCACCAAACCAAGAGACCCCAGATTCGTGTCTTTAAAGTTTTCTTGCCTCTTATTTGACGGGTCAGAATTTTGTTTCACAAAAAGTAAATAGTTTTTTTCAAATTGTTCGATTTCCTTTTTTTATTTGAAAATTGAATGGTTTATTCCGAAATTATTTTCGAAAAGTTTTTTTTGAATATTTGTTTTCATTTTTTTGGGAATTATTTTCTGTTTCGATTATTTTCAAAATTATTATGAAATTTTTCTTAATTTTTCATTCGATAAAAATTCAAAATGTTTTTTTCGAATCTATTTCCAAAATTTAAAAATTCTATAAAAAATCAATTTTCTGGCCCTATACCTTTGTTCAAACATCCATCCTTGGTAAGAATAAAGCCCCTTTAGCATGTATCTAACAACCAAAACAAATCCGACCCAGACCACTCCAGTGAACATAGCCGAGGCGACATAGTGTCGACCACCAAGTCCAGTGATAGATGGTAAAAGAGCTTCTAACTTCCCGACATGACCACGAGAAATATCGATTCCCGCACCTTTATCTAACCCCAGAACTACGGCTAGAGCGACTCCATAACTTTCAGCTCGAGCTGGATATACTCCAGCATAATATCTAAAATAAAGTACTGTTGATTTTGTCTAANAAAAACGTCCGCTTAGACGTAAAAAAAACGTCCGCTTAGACGTAAAAAGACAAAATCGACAGTAATAAAAAAATTAGCAGAAAATTTCAAAAATCTTCAATTTTGTTGAAATTGATTACTAATTATTTTTTCATACATTCCCACGTTTTGTTTAAGGACTCTTGTTTATTCTATGAACCATAATTTTGGCAACGAAAATGCATTATAGTAGAAATTTATCGAAGCTCTTTTAAATCAAAATTAAAAAATGCTTTACTAAAATTTGTCAAATTGTAACCGTCGCAACTACCGAATTCGATTAATCATTAAATGGAAAAATATTTATTTCGATGTGCTAAAATTTTTTTTTTTTTAATTTGAAGATCTCGATTTTGGCGGACAAATTGTAGAAGACAAATTAAATAAATTGAATTCGGTGGTTGCATTGAACTTGCGACATAACTCAATAATAAAAAATAATATTTTTCTTGCTGATTATGTGATCTTTAACAAAGGTGCGAAATTGATGCAGCGAATACTTCCAGCATTCTCTGACTTGTGAAAAATGATCTTGGCGTTAAAATTTTATTAAAAAATAAGTGAATTTATGCGTCAAATTTGACATTAACGAGTTAAATTATTTAAGCTTGAGTTAGTTGGCAAAATTTGACACCGATATTCAAAAAAATTGAAGATCAAATGTGAAAATTTAGGATTGAAATTTGACACTAATAATCAAAACTATTATTTAATTTACCTATTAAAAAATCGGATTAATCTTTTTCTGTAAGATCGTTTTCCTGATGATACAACGGCCTTTAGAGCTTGTCTATTGAAATCGATATCAATTCCATCGGGGGTAACAGTAAACTGAAATCCGACGGCTGAGTGGGCTTCAGCCATCTTACACTTTAATCAACGGACTAAACAAACCTTTTCTAAAATACAAATAAATATAAATTCTAAAAATCCTTGGTAAACCAAAGTAACACAAAAAATTGAGAAAATATTTCGATAGTCGGTGAAAATTTCAAGGTTCACTTAATTTAATTCATAAAAAAGAAATGAATTAAAACTAATTAAATTACTAATTATAAATAAATTGATTAATCAAAAATAAATAAAATTAATAATTTAAATAATTACATTGTAATAATAAAAATAATGAATGAAAAATAATAAATGAATCTAACAATTAAAAAATAAAATAATTTATTTAAAACTAATTAATATTAACAAAATTGGATAATAAAATAGATTAAATTAATGAAAATAAATGATTTAAAATAATTAATAAATGACAATTAAATAAATCAATTTTATTAAAAATATAAATAAATCATTTTAAATTTTAACTAATTACTTTTAGTACTTTAGTAATTGATAATTAATAAGTCAAAACAAATCAATTAAATATAAATAACTTATTTCGAAATAATCAAAAAAAATTAATAAATACAAAATAACAAAAATTACCAAATTTAAATCAGCTTATAAATAATGGAAAATTTTTGAAATTTTCACCTTTAAATTTTCAATGTTCTCTCAAAATCCAAACTTATTAATCAAATTTTTTTTACTTCGAAACAAATTTTACAAAATCTTAATTGAAAATCATCAATTGAATAAGCTTTTAATAAAATCATTTAAATATGCAAGAATAGCAGCAGACAGGCATAGTTATATAAACCCCAGAGGAAATTTCATCAGATTTTAAAACGTATTTTTTGAACAATAAAGTCTTCACTTAAAAGTACCAGTAGACCACCAAAAAATATCTTTCTATCGGTCAAGGAGTTAAAAATCAAATTCCCAGTTGGCTCCATAAAGACGTTTGTTCATTTTCTTGTCTCGCTTTCCATTTCTCTAACATTCCCAAATTTGACTAAATATTTAAATTTTTTAATGTGTAATATGACACCTTTTTCATACATGAAAATACCAAAAAACTGGTGGTAACTATAATTCATGAGGTTATTTTAATGACGAAGATAATTTTTTTGAACTAATTGGGCATCATTTTTTTTACTTTTCAGTTTTTTGGAAAGTCGAGCTTTTCGAAGAAAAAAATTAGAAATTTTCAAAAAAAAAGTGTGTTCATTTCACTTATTAGTGGCATAAATTATGCCGCATAATGCCACTTGCATTGAATATAAAATATCAGTTTTCCGTTCACTTAAAAATAATTAAAGACTAAAAATACGAAAAATTGCTAATTTTGATCAGATGAGGACATACAATTTTTCATAATGACATTTTCTTGTCTCGCTTTTTATTTCTCTAACATTCCCAACTTTGACTGAATATTTAAATTTCAGATTTCGGGCATGNATTGCGATATTATTTTTGCCGAGTTATGTAACTAAAGTTTACTAAATAAATATATATAAGGAACAAAGTTCAAAATACTGTTACTTTGTTCTCTTTCAGGTGTCAATGTCACTACTAATATATTATATTTATAACCAGAATCAAGTCTCACTCAAAAATATTTTTATAAAATTTTCAATAGAAATATTTTTTTAACGTTTCGGTTTATTTTAAATAAAAATTCTGAAGATGATTCAAAATAAATCGAAAGGTTAAAAAACAATATTCATATTCAAAATTAGACTAATTTTATTTGTCTCGAACCAAAAAAACAAATAAAAATTATGTGCTGTTTTTAATTTCCAGAGTTAGAAATAAGGTACATTTTAGGAGGGGTAATAGGGATAATGCATATGCAATTCATGAATTTTTAATGGGAAAATTTGTTTTAGTGAAAACCTTGCTTTTTTTATGCAATTTTCAATAATTATTAACCCTTGTGAGCAATTAAAAAAAAGTTCCGCCAAGGCACCAGAGCCACAATTGTGGCTCTACTTTGAATGTTGTTTACAGAAAGCTTAAGGCAGTTGGAATTTGAATTTTTTCTGCATAAGAAAGTTGAGAGGTAATATTTTCGCATCCGAAATTTTATATTCTAGAATTTCAATTTTTAGTTCTAGAAAATAAAGTGAGAAAAGCAAGGTATACCATATCACGTGATACACGGTCACAGTTGTCTTCACAAGTGACCTTTCCGTCGGAAACGATGCACAAGTATCTGGCCTACGTCATCGTTTTGTCCGCTTTGATTTATATCTCATACATCAAAAGTAATTTATAAATAAGTCAAAAATTTTGATGGAAAAATCATGATTTTCGATTAAAAATGTTTATTTTTCCCTATAAAAGCAGATTATTACACTTTTTT
>SCLH01000471.1:140261-159702 GCA_004367855.1 Oikopleura vanhoeffeni | reverse complement strand
TAAAAAGTTTGTTGATTTCGGCTGCCCTATAAATTATAGAAATAATTTATAAATAATCTATAAATTATAGGCTATAATTGATTCAAAAATTTTCGTCTGAAAACAACTTTTCAAATTTTGTCCAAAATTACCATGTAATGGAAACCCATTACCATTTAATGGAAACCCATACTCATTTAATGGAAATCCATTACCATTTATGGAAACCATTTTTTTCGCGAAAGTGGGTTTCCATAAATGGTGAGTCAGTGTATATCTTCATTAAAAAAGCCACGTAAATAATTTATACAGGGGGGGCCAATATTGCCGAATTTGCCAATATTGCCGAATTTAACCTCCGCAAAATCACCATTTTTAGCTAAAATAATTCCTGTTATATAGCCTATATATAATATAGGCCCCCAGTACAAAAGGGGTGCCCCATATTGCCGAATTTTTTTGCCAAAAAACCTTCGGCAATATTGCCCCCCCCTGTACATTTTAAATAAAATATTTACCTCAATTTGGATATGGGCGATTTGCAGTTTATGAAAGTTTTTCCTATTGCTGAACTTGAAATATTCTAACTTCTCCAAAAGTTGAACACATTTCTTCTCCACGTCCTAAAATACGCTTTCTTAGGTATTTAATAAATTAAAATTGACCAAGAATGAAATTTGTATTAAAATATACTTTTCAAATTTGTAACCTTTTCAGTACCAATCCAGTTATCCAATTATCATCGAAATACCTAAATAACTTTTAATTTCGAGTCAAAGTTTTTTTTTTAATTTTTTATTAAAAATTCTAGAAAGATTTTGGATTATTTTTATTATTTACTAAAATCTTGTTTATGAACAGAAAAAGTGATTTTTCAGAAAAATTATAAAAATAATTCAAATAATGAGAACTGAGCTTCTGGGGTACTTATAATTGAATCGCCAAACTGTCCGTTTAAACGCTAACTAACAGGACTTTTTGACCCGAAACCGTTCTTCCAAACTGTCCTTTTAAACGCACTTTGCAAAATTTCTTCTAATGCGCAATTTTTTTTAAAGAGAGGATTTTCGGGGTGAAAACTTTTCACTGAAAAGAGAGTTTTTTTATTATTTTGGGAGACTCGCATCAGAAAATGAAATGCGTCATAATTACCTCGACAGTAAAAGTCAGGTGTGTAAACCGAATTTGACAATGGTCAATCGTATTTACTGGATCTCTGTATAAGCGGACAGGGACAAACATTTCATTAAAAATGCAAGCCTAATTTTCACACGACTTTAGCGCACCTCATAACCATACATTTTCAGAGAAATAGAATCATTTTTTAATAATAGTCTCATTCTAAGGGACAGGAGTTTGAATGCCCATTTTGTGCGCTTAGCCCGAGGTATGTGACAAATTGTACCCACACATGAGTAATATGTGGGTTAAAACTTTTACTGTCATGGTAATTATACATTAAGTTTTTTGAAGCTAGTTTGCCTAAATAGGAAGAAATTTGCTTGGTCCGTGCAAGTTTTATGTTTCCCCAGTGGCCTAACCTTATTTATAGCGTAAAATGTTATAAACTAAATTTAGTAGCTGCTTTTTTAAAGGACACAAGAAAATATTTTGAAGAACTCGAAGCTCAGAAGAGAAGGTCATCAAACGTTTTTTTGCATCGTGTACTTCACCAAAATTTCGAGTCGACTGGTTTACCGGTAATTATCGATTGAATCCGGTTTCAATGTTATTTTTCGAGCACTTTATGTACCAATTTTTAGTTATATTGATATTTATTCTGACGAAAATGTAACAAAGACATTCTATCGTCACATTTCTTTTTTAAAAGCCATCTAGTATTGTAAAAATTTTCTGAAAAACGTTTAAACCGGTTGATAACGACAATTACCGGTAAATCGGTTGACTAGAAACACCTACAAATTCTGTCAGTTCTTTAAAATATTTTTGTGTCCTTTTAAAAACAGCTACCTTTGAAATTTGGGCCAATATGCCCACGAAGTTAAAATGAGTTTATTATCAACTGTTTTATCAGTATAAGTTATACAAAACCTGACCTCCTTACTTCCAATTCCCATATTTTTTATTGTGGTTAGATTGTTTAACCACAGTAAAAAATATGGGAATTTGAAGTAAGGAGGTCAGGTTTTGTCATGAAATTTCATTTGCCGGTCCTTTTAAAGTCATTTAGCGGAAATTTTGTCCGTCCGGTTTGTCCGTTTAAAGTCATATTGCTGTTGCTAAAATAAAATCAACTGTACGTTTATTTATTAAAATATCGGTTTCGTTCTGGGCGAAGTATTTTTATATTTATTCTGATAATGTTTTGTGATTTTTGGCACAGTAATATAATCTGTATTTTTTCATCTGCTTTTTGGCTGATTTCGAGTTGCAAATCAAAACTGTAGAGAATCAAATCCCACTTTTTGGTCAATAATTACACGTCTCGCATAATATAAGATGAGATAAACTGTAAAAAAGTTGAACTGTAATGTTTGGCTATAAGGACATTTTTGATTTTACCGTTTTGCCTATTTGAAAATAATTATAGTTGAATGTATGTATTTACTAGTTAGACAGGGCCAAACATCCCAGTTTGTCCGCTGTTTGATAATGAAATTACGGCCGTTTCGTCCTTATACGCAATGCATACGATGTCCTTCGAAAACTCACTTAAAATTGTGTCCGTTTGTAACATGGTGAAACCTAGTTTGAAGTGAAAATTGGTATTTTAACCTGTAAAAATATAAAAAAATCGCGTTTTTTTTACTAAAATGTTAAAATTTTGCCCGCTGCGCATCCTTTATATAAGGGATGTCTTTCTTTAGGACATCATTTATATATTAATTACGGGGCCTCCTGGGCATTTTCTGTCACTTTTTAAGCAAAATTGTTATATCGATTACGGGGCTTCCTGGTCACTTTTTACTAAATTTTTGGCCAAAATTTTTAAATAATTCGGCTTTTGAAAACAACTCATCCGATTACATTATTAGATAGCTAAAACTGAGCACAAATATCTTGTTAATAATAAAATAAAAAAATTGGTCTATCGGACCAATTTATTTTATCTTTTTTTCTGAGATTTCTGAAAATTTTAAATTATTAGTTTTTTCTTAAAAAAAATGGAAGCAATGGTCGGATTTGGACGGAATTTAGAATGTAATCGGATGAGTTGTTTTCAAAAGCCGAATTATTTAATATTTTTGCCAAGAATCTAGTAAAAAGTGACCAGGAAGCCCCGTGATAGATATAATTCGGCCTTTGAAAACGACTCATCCGATTGAGTTCTTAGATAGCTCAAACTGAGCACAAATATTGAGAGAAAAATAAATTAAAAATGGTCTGAATCAGACTATTGTTACCAATTTTTTAACAAAAACTGGTAATTAAACAAGTTCAGTAATCTCAGGAAAAAAGAAAGAAAAAATGGTCCGATTTTTTTTAATTTTATTAGTTACAAACGTTGCCTAAATGCCCGTGGCTCCATAACACTTTTTGCACCCCGCAAGCTATCTTTAACATCATCCGCCTACGCTGTAATGACATCTCTTTTGAGCGAAAAACATTGGGGGGACGTTAGATATTTGTGCTTAGTTTGAGCTATCTAATAACTTAATCGGAGTCGTTTTCAAAAGCCGACTTATTTAAAAATTTTGGCTGAAAAAATGGCAAAAATGCCCAGGAGGCCCCGTAATGGATATGTGACTCCTTATACGGACTCTTTATATCCCAAAACGACAAAATCTAATAATCTATCATAGTTCTTATAAATCTTCATAATATGCGAGACGCTAAAAATGTAACAAAGATTTTAAATAAAATAACTCCTCACCTTATTCAAAGTCCACGGATGCATGTTTTATGAATACCTAAAATCCTGAAAATGATTATTTTTCAAGGGTTAAAAATTGATGTTGTTGCTTGTTATTTGTGAGGATCAGTGGCAGATTCGTTGAAATTTGAAAAATTTTGAAAACCTCAAAATTACCTTCACATTCTGGCGTTCTTGGCGGGATTTACGAGGACTTGGGGACCGACGACGGGACCTAAAAATACAAAAAAATAGATAAATTGAAAAAAAAAATTATATCCCACCGAAAGCTTGTAAAATTTCATAAAAAAACGCGGCAAAAATATGACCGCACTAAGCGTCCTAATATTCGACTTATCAAAAGTTTTTCGAATAAATGCGCCCTAAAAAGGGCAAAAAACACTGTAGGACAAAATAACTTCAAAAATTAGGTCCGTTTATAAAGATTAGTTAAAACGGTGTTTTAGATGAGTCGGAATTGGCACATATAATTGGCACAATATTTCTGATATTTTGTGTCATATTATAAGTTATAATTGTTATAATTTATAACAATAGCTACAACATTATTTAGCCATTTTTTGATTTCTGGTATTATACCGGGTTTCCACTAAAAAATATCTGTTTTTGAAAACCGCTATAACGTTGAGAATCCGGTAAAATACCGGAAATAAAAAAACAGGGTCTGTAGTGAAATAGCGAGCGAAAAGTTAAAATATGCCCCGAAATATCAGACAGATCGTATATGCTGAGTTCTTATCTCAACTCCGGTTCGGCTTCAGATTTGTCAGTGTCGCTTTCTAAACTTACAAAAAGTAAAATTTGCTTGAAAATGAAATATCGAAACGTTGCTCAATAAATTTATAATATGAAAATGTTTCTCTTATTACAGTTTGAAGTGAGAATACTTACTTATCTATTGATTTGTCAGGAGAGTCTTCCATGGTTGAAAATAGCTGATTTATTTAAATTTGTGTTTGTATTCTTGTTAATTGAAAATAACAGGGCAAACTGCCCTCGGGCCGATTTATTTATATTTATATCTAATCCGACCAAAGAAACTCGTCTACTAGCCAGAAAATTTGTCATAGGACTGTAACTCGAAATATAAGAATACCTAAAAAATGTAAAAATGTACAAAATGTAAAAAAAATTTCAGCAAAAAATATGAATTTTTCAAAATTGGGGTCAAATTTCATTTCAATAAAAATTTTTCTTTAGCAAAATACACAGTGTGTGTTATGTAATTTTGAAAACATTATAAAATTGCGGGGGTATTGACAATACCGTATTGTTCATTTACGGAAATAATGGAAAAAACGACATTAAATTTGAATAAAAAACGCGACAATTTTTTCTTATGCTATAAATTTATGCAACATTAAGAAATTTAGGGGGTATTTTGTGCAATTTTGAAATAAAATTTTTTTGGTAAGCCAAAAATACCGCCGCCGTTTTAAATAGGAGAATATTATAATTTTTAACCAAAATATGTTGATCAAACTGTTAATTACGATCTTCTGGGCTTCAAAATTGAGCAAAAATATTATTTGCTATTTATATAAATTAAGGGCCAATTTCGATTTTTCAAAAATGCAGGTTGATTTATAAAAATACCGCAATTGTTTTTAACAACAATCGAAAAATTTTATTGAATTCAAAAATGGTAACCGACCGAAATTGGTTTGTTAAATTTACCTCGGAGATGGACTACGTTTCGATTTTCTATGTGTAGGTGGACTTCGTGTTCTCGATCTTGACCTCTTCGACGACGAATGTGACCTTGACCTTCTCCGTTTTGATTTTTCCGAATTATCAACTGCAGATTTTCTCCCTGTATCTAGCCTAGGTTTCGTAGGACTCATTTCTGGTTCAAGTTCTGGGTCAGATTTTGAATCTTGGTCTTCTTCGATTTTTTCGTAGAGGAGTTTAGTCTCTGCACTCAGTTTCCATACTGTTTCTTTTGTACTTTCGTTAAAGTAATAAGCATGATTTGTATCTGAGTCAAAATATTCAATCCATGGTCCCCATCGGTCTAGAAAAAGAAAGTACTCTCGTGTTTTGTCTATAAACTTTAGTTTCCATTTTTGTCCATGTGAAAAATCGCCGTTTTTTCTGATAGACGTATTATGCTCCGAAAAATCGAAATATAGGGATTTTCATTTTATACTCCCAGAAACGTACTGTCGAGTGTGTCTATGAGGACAGGGTCAACTAGTTTTGTCCATGTAGAAATTTTTTAAAAATAGACACTAAGAACCACAAAACGGAGATTTTTTTTTCGAATCGATAATTTTCTTCTTTATTAAAATAAAATTGCATAAAAACACGAAGGAAAATTTAAATTTTTCGTCTACCAATTTGTTTGTATTTGTCAGTAAATGTATGACTGACTGGCATATTGATAAAATGAACGGAATAAAATCAATTTAATTCCGAAGATCGATTTCAAATCATTATGTTGTCTATAATTATATATTATTTTTATTATTAATTGAGTATTGATAATAATTATTTTTTTGTTTGAAATCAACTATTAAATTAGTCAATTAGAAGCCAATCATACATTCACTTGAATCGGCGGTGGTACTTTTTGCATCGTTTTTTCTAAAATGCTGCATTGTCAATGCAGTTGAGGTCAACTGGCTCTTAAAAAAGGAGGCGTTTTTTACGTAGGTAATGTTTTCAAAATTCTATGTTTTTGGCACGATATTCACTTAATTGATTCAATTTTTAAAAATATTTTATTTCATACTGGAAAAATATTCTCTCTTATCAAGCGCGCTCATTGGTCAACATTTCCGCCCATTTTTCACAAGATGACTTATCAATCAAAAATAATACCTTCTACCAGAAGCTACTGCATTGTAATTGCAAAAAAACTGCAACACACAAAATTGGTACTGATTAAGTTTCCAGTGGCGTCGAGACCAAACGTGATTCGTTTTACCAAATCCGATATAGCCGTTTGCAGAGCCCTATAAGGGTATACTGTACTTATTCGAACACCTAAGCTCGGCCAAAAATCGTTCGGATAATGGTACTATGGATAATAGTACATGGCTTTATAGGCGTTTGGGCGTATGACTCATAAGTTAGGAGCGTTTTTATCTCGACCAAAAAATCGTACGAATAAGGGTACAGTCAGTGTATATTGTTAATTGAACGAAATGAGGATTTCGAACGGGATCCAGTAATATTCTAGCCTTATGTAATTTTTAACGAATCAATTTTGGTCTCGACGCCACATGCAACTCAGGCGCTAGACATCAATTTGAAACAGTGCCCATTTTTAAAAATCAAATGATGACGAAATTTCTTACTTGGTTCAATTTTTGCCTTTTCCTTCTCTTCCCTTTTCTTTCGTTTTATTTCTTGTTTTTCCAATTTTTTATTTTCAAAATTATCGATTTGATTCATGAAGGAATTCATTTTTTCATTCATTGACGATTCCACAGAAACAATATTTTCATCTCCAGATTCATCTGACGATTTCGCCTCCAACATTCCGAGACCCTTTTTATTTTATTTAAAATCATATTGTAAAAAAATCTGTAAAATGTATTTTTTTTAATTTTGAATGATTTTAAACATTTTCCTTGACATGTTTGGGTTTCGCGACATAGGTTTCTGGATTCAGATAACCCCATTGAGTACTCATTCTAAAACGATTTCGTAAATATTTGTGAGGTTGTTCATGAAGTGATTTTTAATGAATTTGAAAAAATTTCAGATCCGCCACTATACAATTTAAGAATTAGTTTCATAAATCAAAATTCATGCTAATTTAGCTTTTCTCTATAGTGACCTCTATTTTCAAATTGAACAGTAATTTTAATCAATGTTTCGCTTTTTCATTATCATAAAAAGCGAAAATTTGGTAAAATCAATTTTTATTAGTTTATTGTACTTGGTTTTGAGACACAATTTTATGTAGTTTCTTCAGTTAATACCAAATAGACTTATTGGTATATCCAAAATTACGAGGCTAATTTAGTAAATTAGCCTAAAAGATCACAGGGTGAGTTTTTAAGTGAGAAAATGATAATAGACCATTATCATTTTTCCCACTGAAAACTCATTCTGTAGTAATTTTGGCTAGTTACGCCCTGCGTCTATTTCTTAGACTTAATTTATTTATTTTATTCGCGCGAAAATTATGGTAGTTTAATTCACAGTAATCGACGATTCTATTGGTTTTTTTGATAAATTATGAATTATTTTGGTTTAATTTAAAATTTAATAAGAACGCTTGCCGGATAAATCTGCCACGATTATATTTTTTGATAAAATTTTGGGTATACTTTAACTTTCATGTCATTCTCAATTTAAGATATTTAAGTTACCCGGGCATAATGATCGATATAGCCTCAGTTTCGCTAAAACAATGCTATATCGATTACGGGGGCTTCTGGTTGTTTTTTTACTAGATTTTTAGCCAAAATTTTTGTATAATTCGGCTTTTGAAAACAACTCATCCGATTACATTTTTAGATAACTCAAACTGAGCACAACTATCTTGTGAATAATAAAATAAAACAATTGGTCCGAATCCAACCATTGCTTCCAATTTTTTCAAGAAAAACTAATATTTAAACAATTTTAGTGATCTTAGTAAAAAATATAAAATGAATTGGTCCGATGGATCAATTTTTTAATTTTATCATTAACAAGATATTTGTGCTCAGTTTGAGCTATCTAAGAATGTAATCGGATAAGTTGTTTTCAAAAGCCGAATTATATAAAAATGTTGGCTAAAAATCTAGTAAAAAACGACCAGGAGCCCCCGTAATCGATATCGATTACGGAGCCTCCTGGCAGATATTAGCTAGTTAATAGCCAACATTTTTATATAATTCGGCTTTTGAAAACGACTCATCCGATTGAGTTCCTAGAAAGCTGAGCACAATCATTTAGAGAAAAATAAATTCAAAGAAATGACCCGAATCAGACCATTGTTTCCAATTTGTTAACAAAAACTGATAATTAAACAATTTCAGAAATCCCAAAAGAAACCCAAAAAATGGTCCGATTCGGGCCTAGGGTACATTCGCGAAATGAGACACAACTTTATTTTTCTGTATCTCAATTATTTCTTCCTCTTGAAAACGGGATGAACCGAAACGTTGAAAATACAATTTTTTATTGATAAATTAATAAACATGTAGATGTAGCAGATTTACCCAGTGAGCGTTCTTATCAGATATTGTCTCGGTTATCCTATATTTTCAATAATAAAAAAAGAATCATTTTTCCTCAAAAACAAGGTCCGAACCACTTTAGCTCGTCGCTGATTGGCTGGAAAATTTATACTTTTCAACAATTGAACTTTTAGGTAACCTTGACTTTGATTCTAGAATAATAATAAAAAACAAATTATTATTTTTAGAAAATGATTACATTTCGAAAAGATTCAGAAAATGGAAGTTTTGGGTCAATTTGTTTTCAGTACTGCTGCTGCGAGCTGGTTATGGGTAAAAGGGACACACATTTATGCATTATAAAAATAATTTATTTAGGGCCAGAACGAAAAAATTTATATCGGACGGTCTGATTCAGACCGTGTTAGGCCAAATATTTTTTTCAAAACTTTAAAATATTGTTTCTAAAACTTTCGAAGATTTTTTATCATCAAATTTTTTTTCTAATGTTAGTAACATAATTTATGTTTCATTAGTATTACGAATGAAACATAAATTATGTTACTACTGTAGTAACATTAGAAAAAAAATTGTTGATGAAAAATCTTCGAAGGTTTTAGAAACAATATTTTAAAATTTTGAAACAAATATTTGGCCTATCACGGTCTGATATAAATTTAAAATTAGACGGTCTAAAATAGTATTTTTTATTGCGAGCACTGTCCTTAGAACGTTAATTACATTTTTTGAAAACTTTTTATCAAAAAAATACAAATTAAGGCCAATACCCGGTAATGCAATTTTGTAACCTAATTTCTGAATACCGGATGGCTCAAAAAATGTTTTCTAAGTTTTGTATATTTTTTGAGCACTGATTTAAAGTTTGAACTTCAAACCCTTATTTGATACTTGAAAATTTGACCGGTCGATAACTTTTAAATTTGACGAAGGTTATTTTGATTTAACCAATCATTGGTTACCAATGACTTAATATGCAAATTTGTTATAAACTTTCAAAACGCGTGGGCAAATATTTTCGAATTTCTTTTTTTCTAATCTTCGAAAAATTTCTTCGTTTTTAATTTGACTTTTTCTCGGATGTCTCTTAATAAAAAATGTTGCGACCGATACCAGCCTAGTGACATAAACAATGTCACATTATGCAATGTTGTCGCACTTAAATTCGCTAAGCCTTAGTTGAACGGATCAACTTGAACCATGTTTTTTGTTTCAGGAAGTCAAGTTGAGTTCAGTAATTTCTATGGTTAACGAAAATGAGTTTAACTAACTAAGAACCTATTTTTTGTGATTTCTCCTTGATAAATGATATTTTGCCGTCCTCTTAGTTTTATTAACAACAATAGTTTTATTTTTAATTGGGTTGCAAATATATATACAGTAGTTACTCTGTTATAGTTACCCTTGAACTTTTGAAAAAAAGGTAACTATAACAGATAAAAGGTAACTTTTATGAGTGATTGCCCAGGGTGACTTTAACATATAATTACTCAATATTTTTTCAATTTGAGAATTCTCTTTTTTGTAACTTATATCTGTTTTTTGTATTTTAAAAACAGACATAACTTAAATTTCATTATTAAGAGAGTACTGGTCGCATTTAGAGACTCGAACATGAAATTTTTCGTAGATTATCTTCAAAATGAATAGGGGTAACTATAACAGAGTAACTACTGTATATGGTTTATTAATAACCCGTAATATAGAAATAACTCAGTAAATACAGATTACATACTGCTACCAGTATATGTGGCAGTCAATGAGATTCGATCTCGAGACCTAATGAATTAACATTGTAGCGCTTTCGAGCCGAAATCCTGCTAGGTGAAGTTATCGTTCCGTTCTTAATAATAATTCATTAAGTCTCGAGTTCGAATCTCATTGACTGCCACATATACTGGAAGCAGTATTTAATCTGTATTTAATGAGTTATTTCTGTATTACAGGTAATTAATAAACCACAATAGTTTTAAGTTCATGAAATAAGTAAGATCGGTTAAAAGGAGAAGAGAGAGAGCCACACTTTCATCACGTGGCCGCGGTTTAGAATGTACATACAGTATGTAGTATACAGTAGTATGTAGTATACAGAATGTACATACAGTACATACAGAATGTGGGGGTAGCATACAACGGCCTTATCCGGACAAGGCCTATATCGGACAACGGCCTATTGTGTACAACGGCCTATTATGGACAACGGCCTACTTTGTACAACGGCCTATTGTTTACAACGGCCTTTTTGTACAACGGCCCCAAAACAGGACATCGGCCTTTTTTGTACAACGGCCTCAAAAACGTGGGACAACGGCCCCATGATACAACGGCCCCTGAAAACTTCACAACGGCCCTTAATGTACAACGGCCCCAAAAACATGGGACAACGGCCTCATGATACAACGGCCCCTGAAAACTTCACAACGGCCCTTTATGTACAACGGCCCCTA
Source organism: Oikopleura vanhoeffeni (assembly GCA_004367855.1). Lineage (NCBI taxonomy): Eukaryota > Metazoa > Chordata > Appendicularia > Copelata > Oikopleuridae > Oikopleura > Oikopleura vanhoeffeni. Next base: position 148,303 of record SCLH01000471.1, on the reverse strand, counting down.
AAACTTCACAACGGCCCTTTATGTACAACGGCCTCTAAAAACTCCGATATAGGCCGTTGTCCGGATAAGGCCGTTGTATGCTACCCCCAGAATGTAGTATTGTAACCATATATGGCCGTTAAATCTTCTTCGAAATTAATCTACTTTCATTTTCTATAAAATTTGCCAAAATAATTTCAACCAATTATTTCAAAGCTATGAAACAATGTTTGAAAAATTATTGGCCTGATCGTGTCCCATGGAAAGTTAAACTACAGGCGCGCTATAAAAGCTGAAGAATTGATGCATTCAAAATGTTACAAGTTTTCAGAAAGAGTTGACGAATTTGAACGATTGGTTTATGAAATTTTATCAGATGTAAATAATTCAGAAATTGATTTTCACCAGAATATAAAAATGTTGAAAAATAAAAATTTGGTTTTCGACGACACAATTAGGAGGTAAACTATTAACACAACTATCCGCAATCTTCGAAAGCTCATCTTAGGTCAGATGACTCTTTTTCATCAAAAATCCATTCGAAGTTATTTTCAAATAATAAATATTAAATTGAAATAATTCATATTGGATATTCTAACGAGCTGTACTTGAAAACAACTAATATCAGATCAATCGGTGTGTAGTTATCACTGTTTAAGCGCGCAAAGTCAAGCCATAAAAGTGGCTCAAACTGTTAACGATTTAAGCGTCCACTGGTTAAAAATATTTCCTTCTGAACCGTGTAACAAAAATAGTCTGATTTGACACTCAATTTTTTTCAAAATTTTAGATTTTATCAGTTTTATAAATATATACCTGGTACATGTAGGTTTTTCAATATTTGGTTACAGTTGCGCATTACAGTTTCATAAAAAATGAGCCAAAATGCACCAACAATTTATTTTAACATATGCGCCACGGAGTTAATTTATAAATGTTCGAGTGTCCGCTTGCTGACAAACCAGTTTCAAAATATGAAATTTTTAGGAACTAAATATTTAAAAATTACTAGTTTGGAGCATATGGTGGAAAAGTCTCGTGATATAAACTCTGGCGATCTTCGACGTGTTCAGTTAGATTTAGATCTCAAAATGGATTTTTTCGCTTCTCAAGTCAGCACAATGAAACAAGAAATTCAACGAAATTCGAAAAATTTTCTCGCAGAAGATATTTTTGGAGACATTTGTGAACCTCTAAGGTAGGGTTGGAAATGCGTTTCTGTTTTATTGCATATTTTCGACCTAGCATGCTGAAAAGATGTGCATGAAAATTTTGAAAACGTAACAAAAAAAATTGGCCCAAATCGAGTTTGAAATTTTTTTGTTCGAATTTCAAACTAAATTTTCACAGCTTTCCATAAGTGTAAATTTCCATAATGCCATTTTAGCAATATCCTATGTCAGGCGCTTCAGTTGAGTTTACTTATTTCAACATAGCCAAAAAAATCATTCGCAATTCCCACCCTACTAAGGTCCGATTTGAGAGCTGGAGATTCGGCTGCAATTACATCTGCGCCATCTAAAATCAAACTTCAAGCTCCGAGTCGAAATACTTTAAATAAATCTCGTATAAGCCGATTTAGAAATGCAATAAAAGAAACTTGAACTTTATTTGTGCATTATGAACCAGAAGCTCATTTCAGTTGTTTTTATATTTCAATTTCCAATAATTATTTTTTTACTGTTTGAATAATTTATAATCTTGAGAATGATAACAGAAGTTGAGCCAGAAGATCAGTTGAAGGACTTTGGAACAAAAATTTTGCATTCTCAAATAATTTCCGAATTAAGGTATTAAATAAAATTAATTCTCGGGTTTTTGTCTAAAGATTTTTGTCTAAGGTTTTTGTATAAAGATGAATCGCCACAATTCGGCCTAAGCCGACGAAGTTGTTCCAGCGTTAAATTGAAAAAAATAAAGGGAAAATTTTTAGGTTTTTATGTTCAAATTTACAATTTAAACGTGTGCTTAATCTTGCTCAAAAAATATTTTGGCGTTTTAGAAAAATTTTAGAAAAAAATCCTGCTTAGGCAATTTTTTTAATTAATTTTTTTCTATAAGACCAAAATGGCAATTTTCAAAAAATTATTTTCTGCACATGGAAAAAACGGAAAAAATTGAACATGTCCTTATAGACAAAGAGCACAGTAGTTAAACTAATTTAAATTATATTCAATAGAATGTTAGAAAAATCCTAAAAATATACTAAAATGAGTCTCTGGTTCTTATGTGGTGTTATTCAATATAAATTGTTTTACTCAGCAGAGAAAATATATTTTGACAAAACTTTATATTTGTATCGAATGTACTTTTCATATTTATATTTTTGTTCGGGATTAAAAAATATAAATTATCTCGCTAATTGAAAAATCACTAACAAATATTATGGGCTCACCGGCTATACGATATAGCTGGTGAGCCCATAATATTTGTTAGTGATTTTTCAATTAGCGAGATAATTTATATTTTTTAATCCCGAACAAAAATATAAATATGATAAGTACATTTGTATAGCCTATACGGTATAGGTCCATATGCTTATGCTGGAGTAAATATGCCACTTATATTCTATACTCTATCGTAGAAATTTGCCTTAGATTTATTCGAGTGAACTTGATTTTTTCGCAAAAATAAGCTCTGTCACTCCGAAAAATGCACGAACGTATTGGCGGGAAAGTTTATCAGTAGTTTGGTCGACGATGATTCGTTAATTTACTTTTGTTTCCCCACACATGTGGCATGTAATATGCCACAAAGTTATAACTCAATAAATTTCAAAGCCCAAACGATTTTGTGTGAGATAAAATTACTACTGAAGCTTCTTTTAATGTATAAATTCACATTTTTTTCGGTTAAGTGAAATGGTTTTACAGGAAAATCAAATAAATTTAACATTTGAAAACTTTTTTTTAAACAATTTTCTTAGGCTTTAAAATTTCCAAAAAAAAACTACAAAAACTCATTTATTTTTTCTCATTTTTATGATTTTGACTTGAGGAACTGGCTCTACTTCACGAACCAGAGCAGTTGGAAAATTAATTCTAGAACCATAAAATAGAGAATTGTGAAATACCTAGGCCTTATTGATTTTAAAAAGTTTGTGTTTATTTTACTATAAAAATGGGAGCGCTAAATGACAATCAGTGCCAATGAGCACTGTCTGAGTACACAGGTTAAGGGTTAAACACGCGTTTAAAGTTGGCTATGTAGAGCCATTTAGGCGGCTAGGCGTGAACGTTTCGAAAAAAGACGTCGACAGAAAGAGAATAATAAAGTCAAAAAGTTGCTAAATCCAAGATTTGTCCCCTGACAGATTGCTATTTAGATAAGTACTTCCTCATTTATTATGCTGATATCTCCTTTTGCTACAATCTTTTGACTTATAAAATATTAAAATATTGTTCTCGAGTTTCGCGCTATTCGCCCGTATTTGCCCTGAGGTCGATTGAACCTCTAAAAAGATAGAAGGGTGCACTGGCGTATAACTGGTCTAAACAATGCCCGGTAATTTACTTCAAGATACAATTTTTACCGAAAGTTTCGAAAATTCCTAGAAAATAATGAGATAAAGAGAAAATTCGAATAATTTTTTAAACGAAAAGGTAGGCAAAAAGTACACTAGACGTACTAACTTTGAATAATCACGATAACCAAGACTGTAATTTTTATAAAAATAGTTTGAATGACAAGATTAACTTGAGACAAACTTGTAGATAAAGACAGAAAAATTGAAAATTATTACAATCAAAAAAAATTATCTAATTTCTTAGATTAAAAAACTATTTGAAATATGAAATTTTGAAAGTCAGAAATTGGTACCGATTGTATTAGCCCATCTTCTAAAGAATTTTTTGCGGTCATTTTAAGCAATAGATTTTTTTTGTTTACAAATTTCCAGGCGAAATATCACTTTCCGTTTTTAGCATTTAGCGCCACCTTGCGGTCATTAACGACCCCTAGTTCAGAATACCATCTTGAGAAAACCGATAATTGCGCATTTTTGGAACATTCAAATCATTGAAATGTCACTTCCGGTACCGGAAGCTGTACTTTACTGGTACATTTTGACAAACCGGTTTATCCGATAACTCTGTAAAAATATATTTATCTAGATAAAACCCTTCGCTTTCAAGTCAGCTAATTAGATTTTTGTCACCGTCTTTTTAACTTCCATGAGAACTCGAGGACTAAAACGTCACTTTTCTCACCTTTGAAAAAATCGATTACGGGGTTAGGGTTAGGCTCCTGGGCATTTTTTAGCCAATTTTTTTATTTAATTCGGCTTTTGAAAACGACTCATCCGATTAAGTTCTCAGATAGCTCAAATATCTTGTGAATGATAAAATAAAAAAATTGGTCCGAATCTGACCATTTTTTTTCAGAGATTACTGAAATTGTTTTATAATCAGTTTTCGTTTAAAAATTGGGAACAATGGTCTGATTTAGACCATTTTTTTAATTTATTTTTTTCTAAATATTTGTGCTCAGTTTGAGCTATCTAGAAATTCAATCGGATGCGTCGTTTTCATAAGCCGAATTATATAAAAATATTGACTAAAAACTAGCAAAAAATGCTCAGGATGCAAATAAAATCGGTACCACGTTGATGATACGCATTATTAATATGGTGAGCTTTATATTTCTCGGTGTGTGATAAGTTTTATTAATTTATAGACTATAAATGATAGTGAACTTTTAGCAAGTTCTTTGCATGCCTTTACCGCTAAATGATGCTCATGTTCATTTAACATGATATATAGAACACACGGAACTTGGATCTCATCCCATATGCATCGAAAAGCTATCACTACAATTGTTTCGCTATCGATTTGTGTTCTAATTTTCATTTGCTTAGTCCCGTTGGAGAAGAAATTTCAAATTAAGAATTATCATTATCAAGGTAAAAATTATTTTTTTGGTCTCATTTGCAACTCACAAATTCTGAGTAACCGGAATTTTGGAATCACCGTTTAAAACTACGACAAAAGCAGTATAAAAATCAAATGTTTTATTCTGTCTAAAAATGAGTTCTTTTTTGTATTTTTTTAAATCTTTGACGTCAAATCAATAGGCCATGATTCATGGCCCATGATGATTAAGATAATTTAATTTTTATATGTTTTTTAAGTCACCGTAAAAACTGCATCAAAAAATTAGTTAAAAATGACTTGTTAAAATTTTGATCCATCAAAATCTCGCATTTTAAAATTAAAAATTATCATTATCAAGGTAGGGACTTCATTTGTGGGGACTGCCCCTGAAACAGATTTGTAATGTAATTTACCAGCTCAAACCTGCCAGAATTTATAGACCGGCTACATAATTGAATAGCAATTTTTGAAATTTAGTCAAAAAACGTTTTTCGAGTTCTGGTTTTTCAGATATCCGGTTGGCAAAATCTCAAAATTTGGAAACTAAATAAATTCTAGCATGAATTTCATTTAAAAAAAAACAAAAAAAATAATCTTCGTCAAATTTCCTACAAAATGGCTATCTTGATTTTCCTGATTTTTAGCCCTTCCCAAAAATGCTTCAGACCGCGGCCACTCTAATGATAATGGTTTTCTTGCTAGAGTTCGGTAGATATTTTTCTTTGAAATATATGTGTAATATTAAGAGACTGTTACTATACGAGTCATTTCAAATTTCCCCATGATTTTTACGCCTATAAGGTTACTAACAGGTGAAAACGATTAACACCTTTATCGTCACGTGTTTTCTGAGCGCAATTTACATTCGCTTATTCAATTTTCAGAGAGTAAACCACTGATCTGCTAAAGCAAAAAAATGGTCTCAAATAAAAATTTCGATATGCATCGAATGTAAAATTTATTATTTTTATGAACCGATCATTTCCTTAATTAATAATCCTGCTTGATTATCGGCTTGGGATAGAAAAATATTCGGTTGAACACAGCGGGCCGTCAGTGTGTCTTTTTCCGACACAATTCTAGGTCAAACGGGACGAACCATTTGAATAGATTGTATATATTTGTTTACCAAAATTTAGGATTATTACTGAGAGAAATTAATTCAGTTTTCCAAAAAATGGTCAAAAAGTTTTAAAGACCTGTTTTTAAACATTCTCTCGGCTTGAAAGCTTAACTAATATTAAACATGTGTCCAAATTCGATAAGAAATAATTATTAAATCAGAGAGAAAAAAATATTAATTCTTCGCGCATTTTGATTGGTCAGATATTATTTTCAAAAATCGATACCATTTTTTCTCACAGTTTTTACGCGCGCGCAAATCTGTCGAGGAACAAATTATTGATTTTATTCGGCCAATCAGAAGGGAGCGTAAAAATCATGGAAAAATTTAAAATGACTCGTATAGTATAAAAACTGAAAATCAGCGTTGCGGACGCTTACGGTTAACCGAAAATGACCAATTTTGATAAAACAAAAAAATGCAATCTTGATATTTTTCAAATTTGGTCTTGATGGAAATTGTCGTTTTTTGGTTGAAAAGGATTTATTTTTAATAGCTTTTTTCCAGCGGCGTTACTTTATAAAAAATTCAAATCACACATTTTAACGGAAAATGATATTTACAATTTTTATTTTTCTGTTCGAAAATTAATTTTTTTTTCAGAAAATAAGCATCCCTACCCACATGCTCCAAATCGTGCTATATTTTACCCGTCTCAGAATGAAGCACTCGTTCAATCATACGACATTCAAGGAAAGCATTTTCTAAATGAATCAAATTTTCGAACTCCTACCGAACAAGAATGTCAAAATGATCCAGAAGATCGTGAGCGTCAAAGTCTCCTGCCGAATGTCATTGGGATCGGAGCAAAAAAATGTGGGACTACTGCACTTTACTATTATATGAAAGCTCATCCGAAAGTTGGGTAACAGTTTAAATAAATCACCATAATTATCACAATTTAAAAAAAAAATAAAGTAAAATGAAAAAATATTTTTTCTTGACTTGGGGATCGTAATATATTGACACGAAATTTTGAATCCGTTTTGTTCCAACAGGCCATTCGGCATATAGTATTTTATTACTTTAACCCTTGGAAGCAAAGAGCCAGTTAAGTGGCTCAAGAAGGCCCTAAATCATCCAAAAATGGTAGAAAGAATTTATCGTAGATACTTTTCTTCCGATTGCATCAAAAAACTTTTTGCTGCGATTCCTAAAATGTTACCTAAATTTGTTTTGGTTCATAGGTTCAAATTTTATGCTGAGTTGATTGAAAGGCAATTCTACGCCTAATTCTTACTTGTGAACAAAAAAATTTAGATCTAAACATGGAATAAAAAATTGAAATACGCCAGTTTTTAGGAAATTTGTTTTCGCGAGTAAAATTTCACAAAATCTTATTCGAATTTATTTAACTTTTTTCTAACTATTTATTTTCTTGTACTAAAAACAGCCTCCCAAAAATTTCATTGCATCATAAGTTATGAACTCAGTAATAAATTACGATTCAGAACGATATAATACCGTAATAATTCATGACAATTATCCCTCCAAAGTCAAAGTTCCCATGGATCACGAAGAACTTTCATTTTTCGATCGCCACTGGGATAATGGAATTGATTGGTACTTGAATAATTTGCCAAAAGTTGCCGAAGACGAAATTGTTTTCGAAAAGACTCCAAAATACTTTGTTTATCCTCCTTCTCTCGATAGAATTGCTGCTACTATACCAGGAATGAATCAAAATTAATAGGCAATTTATATTTATATAATTAACTGCTTTTTTATTGATAATTAATTTATTAATAGCATTGAATTAAAAAGGAAATCTTAGTTATTCATAAAGGTTACCACGTTCTTTAAATCAAACAAAATGTTCAACCTTTTTTTTATTTTTTATTTCTGAGCATTTTTTTATTACTTTTTAATTTTGAGTTTTTTTCGTGAGTTTAACTTTTGAGATTTTTTTAATTTTGGGAAAAGAATCATCAGAATCTAAGAATTTTTTTGCATTAAAACATTTTTCAATACCATCACATGACCTTATTGCTTGACTATACGGAAATTGTTCACGTGATTTTTGAAAAAACTCCAAAATACTTTGTTTATCATCCTTCTCTCGATAGAAT
>SCLH01000471.1:123909-134910 GCA_004367855.1 Oikopleura vanhoeffeni | reverse complement strand
CTCTTGGATTTTCCTGAAAATAATGTATGAACAATATGCTTATAGAAAGCGCACATTATTTTTAGGTGAGTTCAGTCAAAAGGTAGTTCACTGTTGCTGAGATCTGAGACGAGAGTAAAAGCAGACTTGTACCAAATGACGCACCGACGAGAAATCAAAGCAATTTCTAATTTTTTGATAAAACCTTAGTTAAAAATAAAGAAATCTATCCCGCGGCATTCACTCAGCTGTAGTAATTGAAGTAGTAAGTGAAGCAGTGCACTATTTTTTGATTAGCGTACTTAAAATTAGTGAGCACTTTCGATAAGCTTACTGGTCATACGGTATTCTTCAACAAAAATCAAATCAAGTCACAACATTAAATGTTCTACTTAGGCAACCTTTATTATATTTTGGTTTCCTTAAATCTTACAGCTAATGTACAGTCCCTAAAATCTTTTAATAAAGTTATATTATTATCGAACAAAAAAATTAATAATTGACGGAAATAATTTCTACGAAAATTTGCAAATTTAAGTTCAAATTTTTGATGAAAATTGAACTTATTTGAACCCATTATTTTATCTTAATTTTCGATAAGTTATTTTTCATGATAAAATGAGACGCCTCACTTGGGACATTCATCCGATTCCAGAAATTCCGATAGTGTCTCAAAGTCAATTTTTAGTTTTATATAACATCCCAGATTGAAGATACAAGAGTGCTTTTCAAACCATAAGGTGGTGTCTGGTTTTACAATAAAGACGACCAAACTATTTCTCTTCGAATGTTACTCATACAACTATATTTTCAAAGCTAAACTGGGCTTAGTCATTTACAAACTGACCCGTGATAACCGGTCATTTTTTCGGTTTAAAATTAAATGCGTTGCGGGTATCAACTCATCGACTCCGAGATAAAACTGAAATTTCTTGAATCGGATGAACCATTTCCGACAACATTCGCTCCGATTGCTCGTTGCGCTAAAAAACCCGCCATATTTAAAAACTTAACAAATTTTTCCCGGTCCTAACCCTACCTTTGACTCATAGGCTTTGAGTCGGACTCATAGGCTATGAGTCATACCCTATGACTCCTTAAAGCGACAGATTTCAAAAACTCTAAATGCGCTTTAAGGGAGTCCCCCTCGCGAAATTAAATTCTCTGAAATTTTGACCAATAGTTAATTAAGCAAAAAAAATGACAATGGACTTGTCCTCGCGGTCCAGAAACCACCAGGTGGCGCGCTAGGGATAAAAAACCAGTAAATACTTTCGATAAACTATTTCGGAACATTTATTATGAATATCATTTATTTTACGTAGGACTCACCGTTGATACAGTACGCAAAATAATTTTTTTTGTTATTTGATTCTTCTCTAAAAATACAGTAGATAACGTCTAAAACCTTGTTTTAAAGTCACTCAAATCAAAATTTCTCGAAATCCGCTCGAAAACTTTTTTTTGTTTTCACATATATNAAACAGTCTTATGAAATAAAAATCGTTTCCTTTGTTCATATTGTCAAACCATTGTCTGAATTCATACTTTTTTTCAAGTTTTGCATGGAAGCTGTAAGGAACCGCAATTTTTCCTTCTGGAGTCTTTTCGAACCAATTTTTTTCGTATGCCAAAACTGCCCTCTTTAATTATTAGTGAGTGTTAGGTGCAGGAAGAGGCTCAATACCGCCAGAAGTTTTTTTTCAAAAAAATTCGACGATATCGAGCATTTTCGGCTTCATCGGAAAGAAAAAAAAAATTATACAGAAAATAAAACGCATACTAGTAGTCGTTCGAAATGACGTGATATTTTGAAAAATTCCTTGAATTTTATAAGTAGTTTAACTCGTGGCGACCACCCTGCATTGCTACATGTTACCAATTGGTTCTTATAAAGTAATTCAACAATATATGTAGAATCACGTTTTCCACAAGACCAATTTGAGGAGGTTGACTGACTACTACAGTGCTAGAGATCAAATCATAATTTTAATAAAGAACTTTATTTTTATTCTAGAATTTGCTGTGGTTAAAATCAGACCATAGTTGCTTATATCGTTTCCGGCAAAGCATACCCAAGGAATCTTTTGGTGACATTAAAATTTCTAATTATGACTTTTATGTTCAAAATTGTCATTTTCGCGCACTTTTTTGTCGATTTACAGCCAATCAGGGCAAAATTCAAAAAAATACAACCGATTCGATGTTCACAACCCCTAGGGCTTGTTACATTCCGAAAATGACGTTTCTGGTATTTCCACAGAAGAAGCCTTTTATCAAAACGTCCGAAAAACACCGTTTTCCCGCACATTCAGCCAAATTCCTGACTTTTGAGGAAAAAATCGAAAATAACAGAACCGATTCACTAAAATTCAGACAATTTTCTAGATTCCCATCAAATCTCAAAACTTTCCGATATAAGCTCTAGGATCCTTGTATCTTTGAAAAAAGCTGAGGGACTCGTCTTTAACCGCGGTTAATTAGATGGTTGGTGCGAGTAGTGCTAAACTCTTAAATGGAGTCGTGATATCAAAGATAGATCTTTCTAAAGTATGTTTCAAAAATGTCCAGTCTGACTTTGTCTAACTGACGAGCTCTAAAATCCAAAAATCAACTAAACACCACCCCTTAAGAGAAAATAAAGCGAAATTGAAAAAAGACCAAAATTAAGTTAGGCTACACTCTGCCAAGTTATGTGAAAAGTGCCGCTAATTCGACATAAAACCTTGGAGATATAGTTGTACATTTCGGCAAGGTCCTTTTGTGTCGCTTATTTGTAAAGGAGTGTATAAATACAAAAATAAAAGAGCAAGGTTAGTCACCTATGTTCGTTTATTAAACATTTTCAAAGTGAGTTTTAAAACGAGAAAATTATGCGAGTAATCAAATACAAAAATGAAATGTTTTTTCACAACAAAAAAGATAGTTCATCAAGAGGCTGATCTTACTAACTATCCTAAAGTCCTTTATAGCTTATGTTTATCTAGAAAACTAATTCCAGCGACCGATTTCCCCTTTATAACTACTGAAAAGGACTTTTGTTGGTAAAAATATATCTAAAAAAAATACACTACCTGATCAGTCCCCTCAAAAGCAATGCAACCGAAAATCCAGAATATTTATCCTGACTGTTCAAGTTCATCTAAAACACTTTGTGAAAATCTTGATCGTCAATTTTCAAATCCTTTTAGATCTTCCTCAAATTCTGATTTGGCAATAACTGGGCGAGATCATTATGGAAAATGCTTCGTTTCGTTGAAAAAATTTACTTTTTAGTCGTTATGTATCTTACGGCAAAAATATATTGCAAAATACGAAGTTAGCATAAAAATAGTGAAAAAAGTCATTGAAATTATGCTTCGGCTATCCATATTTAAATTAATCCCTTATGTGTAACCGTTTTTGGCAAAATTCGAAAAACTCTGGTCAAGATGTTGCAAAATCAACTTTATAATTCTGAACAAATAATGTTTTTGAGCGTGATATTCAAAAATATGAAATTTGTAAAGAGGTAGATTCCAATTTTTGAACCACTAATCATGAACCTTCATTAAGTTTTTTATAAATATTCAAACGCCTACGTTTTTCATTATGTTTCAACCAATTAAAAATTTAAGTTAACCCTTACGTATTTATTTCATTTTTACGAAAGTTTTGTTTCTGAGCAAAATAGGATTGAGGCCTCAGTGACGCCGCCTCACCTTGTTTAACTTTCCAAATTTTCGAAATTTAAAAAAAATTGTAACCATATTATAATTATGTTAAAGTCAAGGACAGGGTCCTCACGAAGCCGAAGTGTTTGTAATACCAAACTCTCGTGCTTTGATTTAATTTCATCTAAAAATTCCAAATAAATTCTGTGCTAAGCTCGTAATTTCAATGAGATTAAAAAGCTTTCAGCTCTGAGGTGAATTAACTAAAGTTTTATTTTTATTCTTTGCTTATTTTTTAAAAATCACAAAATTTAATGACAATTACCTCTATTTGATTTAAGTGGAAAACTTGATCTTTGCAAAACTAAATAAAAAAATAATTTAAGGTTGCTTGATAAGGGGCGTTTCAAATGGTAGATTTGAGACCCTTCTCGTGAGAATCTCAGATGTTTGAAAAAAACTAAGGATATTCAAAAAATTTATAACTTTACTTGTTTCGATTACGCACCATTTTATAAAGTTAGTATTTAACAGACAAAGTTAGTAGACTTGAAAATCAGTAAATCCAGAATCTTTGTCTAAACTATGAAGTAACAGTCGCATGAGGGATCATTTTCAGACTGCGAATTAGAATCACTCGAGATCTCGTTAATAACAAGTTGTTATGTCTAAAAAGAAAATTTGGCTGAATTTTTAAAGTTCGAAAAAACAATTTGAAAAGGTATAACGTTTTTGAATTATGGATCAGGGCCTTGTAGAGAGCCCAAAGTTCAATACCCACAAAAAGTTTATTTCTAAAGACACAACTGATGATAGTCCTTAAAAGCATATCAAGTGTTTTCGACTTTAATTTCAATCATACAGAGTCAATCGGGCAAAAAATATGTATTTTTTCAGATTTTCTTGATTTTTTTGACAATTTTCGATTTAACCTACGCTTTGTATTTTAGTTAGCATCTGTATACAGTATACTCTAAAATTTCTTACTTTTAAATTCTTAGCTAAGTAGTAATTCGTCAAAAAATCGAAAATTATGACTTTTCAAATATTAAGAGAACCTTTTCTAAACATTCTTTCGACTCGTTCACACGAACAAATTTCAAAAGACAAGACATTTAAGATCTTAAGGTTTTGAATAGTTTAGTCCAGAACATGTTTCCTAAATGACACTTTTTTAATTTAAAAATGAGTTTTAAAGCGCAATTTTGATAATCTACGACAAACAACACATGAAATATTGGGTTTTCCGATAAAAATCTGTGCTGAAAAGGATAGCCAAGACGTTTTTTAGTCAGAGTTGTGTTAATAACTTACAAAGTTTGCCTACGGTTATGATAAAGCCTAGGAGAGTCTAAAATCACTAATTAAACCACCTTTATGGATTATGAAAGCCATGAATCTAAAGATGAACTCTTCGATCAAAAGTGAAAACCGTTGTTTTAACAGAGAAAAAAATCTAGCAAATATTGACCGGATTAGTGTGAAAAAATATATCATTTTATCTGTTAACTGTTATTTTTTAATCATTTCATCTATATGTTGTTTACTTGGTCTTTAACATGAATCCCTAACTTAATTCTTTCGTCTCTGTGTAGTCCAACAATTCCTTCGAAATATAAATATATACAACAAAATAAAATCATCTGATCCTCTTTTATCAGGGGGCAATGACGTTCGATATAAACTTGAACTGACTTCGTGTGATATTCTATCTTGCATTTATGGTGCTCGGTGCGCCAAAATATTTCGACGTGTTTTATAAAATACTCTACGACATTTTCAAGCTTTTTAAAAAATTTTAAATACAGTCCTTTCTTACTTACTGGGAAGCTTCAATTGGTTCAGATTTTTGATGACACATTTTATTTTTGAAGCTGACACAACAAGTTTTTAAAGGTAATTTTGAACCCCTGCTTATATTTATGGAAGCCGCGACAAGCAGCAAAACAAATCAAAATAAAAAAAAGTGTAATAATTTTTTTATGGAACGCCTTGAATTATTAAACGTAGTTTTGAAATAGCAAAAAAGTACAAATAACAAAAGTTTTCGGTTTCTACAAAATTTGAATTTTTAAACATTGGCACTATCTTTTTAAAATCTTAACGTGTTGAGAATATCAGTTTTAATTAATAACAATAAATAAAATGAATCCTGAAATGTTTTGAAATATGATTAGGTAACTTTGAACCAGAAAAAAATTAAAGATTATTACAATGGTTTTAAGAAAAATGAAATAAACTGATCTGTATTAATCTGTATTTCATTTGTCTTCTGCACAAAATTTCAAGCTTTTGAATCCAAATAAAAACACAAAAGTTTTGGGTTTTATCATGATTAACTATCATTAAATTTCGTTATGGAGGTTGGCCGAAAATAGGGGGCAAGGAACTAAGGTAATTTTCTATAGTTCTTTTTTATTCCCGGAAATGAATATTTTTTGGTTTCTTTTTCAATAAAAATTCTTATTCATAAAAGCGTAAAACCCAAATTTACCCATCAAAAGGATATATTTACTGAGTCAGTTTTCAAACAAAGTAAATGTTAGAATTCAAAATATTGAAAATTATTCTGGTCCCTGTTTTTAAAAACACAGAAATTCAGGTGGGGTTTAATTTCCAAATTGAAAAATGCTTAAAATCAAACAAATTACTCTAAAAAAATATAAATATTTTTATATTTCGAATCCGGAAGCCAGATACTGTAGTGTCCGAACACTACACAATTAAGACTACAATTTGTACGAACCTTTACAGCTCTTTCGACCAACCTACCTAATTGGTAGAAAGAACTGTCATACGAAGGTTAATGATCACCAACCTTCACCACTTAAACAAAAAACTCAAATTCAAATCAATTTGTATAACCCGTGTAATGATACTTTATGAGCAAGTCGAATAGTAGGCGCTTTAATTCACCAATTCGAAGCCTACTATTTCAAATTGTTTTACTGCAACTTTACCATTTTTTTAATTTGATCTGTATCTGAAACCTTAAACACAGTTTTTTCGATAGTTTGTTCTAGATTGTAAATTTAACAATTATATTATGAAATTCACAAAGATATTACAAGATATATATTTTGTCTCTTTATTAAACTTTCCTTTACCCGTGTGAGCACAACACCTATTATAGTGACTGCATATTAAAATCATCTAAAATATGCAAAGAAACCATCGTAGAATGTCTCCTTCGAATACTATAAAGAATTTTGCAAGGATTTCAAAAAAGTGACTATTTTTTTTTTGAAATTTATGTTCAAATTTTACGGAGGGTTGATTTTTGAACGATTTTTTCCAATCTTTTTACCTCTAAACAAATTAAATGCGACCATGCGTCGATATAAAATTTTGAAACTAGCATGTTTTAGAAAGTGTTTGTCCATGGTTGACACCGAAAAGATTTATTGTATACAGGAACAGATATTTTTTTTTCAAAAATGATTATTCAAAATTTCAATTTTAATATTCGACGAAATATTTTAATTTTAAAAAATTAATTCGAAGCAAAATATGCCACAGAGTCACTTGAATTAGTATACTGACCAGAAATAATATAGAAGTGTACTATCTCGCTTTATAGGGGAAAATAACATTTTTATGAAAATTGTGATTTTTTAATGAAAATTTAAACTATTTATAAATAATTTTGATTGATTTATATAAATCAACTCAGAAAAACGATGAATCATGGTCAGATTCCTTGTGCATCCATTCCTAAACCAAATAATTTATGAACACCAACTGTGGGAGCGTTGTATACCTGATATGCTGTACCTTGCTCTTATCAGTAAATTTCTAGAACTAAAATCAAATTCTAGAATATCAAATGTCGGAATGCAAAAAATATATCGTTTGAACTCCGCGGCAGTTTTTTTCCTGTGTCACACGGGTTAAAAGTTAGAAATTTAATAAGAATTATGTTGGCTGGCTGTTTAATAAACTTTTTAAGTCTTCAGAGTCTTTTAGTTCTTTTTGAAACTGTACTTCCCTTGATATAATGCACTCAATATGATAAAATTCAACAAGAATATTTGTTTCCTATTTTGTTTATCAATTAAACTTGTTTGATCGTGTGTTAGGGAACCAATCACTGTCGCAGACAATTAAAGGCGGAATACCAGAAGCCAAATTTAAATTTGCACATACAACCTTTTTATAAATTTGGTTAATTCTTATAAATTATACTTACAAAAACAAATTATGAGTAGACAAAAAAAGAGCTATTTGGCGCGTCACATGCAGAGATGTACGAGATAGGTGTTATCGGTTTTCGTTCATTTAAACCAATGATAGTTAATAAAATCGGAAAAGTACATTTTGTAGAGAATTTAAAAAGAAAAATTTTTACTCGGTCAAAATTTTGAAAATTTTCAAAAAATTCAGGTTTTGATTGTCAAAAATCGACTTCTTTAAATATAAAACTAGGGCTATAAAGTGTTTTTAAAAGTGTGGGATTAACAAAAGAAAAGAAAAAAAATTTCGTTGCAGTCTCTTAGGAAGATAGTGAACACTAGAATAACACAAAAAGTCGATTTTGATACAATCAATCATTTGGCACAAAAATGTCGAAAAATTTATTTCAGCAGTGCTAAATATATCTCAACGTAGCTTCTCACATACGCAACTTTTCGAGGTGACAAAAAAATCTAAAAAAATTGTGGCAAAAGATAAGCTGGGGTCAATTACAAACAAAAATGCATTTTTAAGAAAAACACGTAATCTCGTCGGCAAATATTTAAAAATGTGGTGAAATTCTACTCCTAGAGTAGCTTTTGTAGAGACGCACATTTCACTCAAAAAATCAAATCGAAATTATTCATGAATAAATAGATATGGCTCATACAAATATGTAAAAATCCATTTTTTTTTAAATCGTGTTATTTTGGCAAAACTTTTTTTGAGTAAAAACCATAATTTTTGATACATTTTTGTCAGTAAGTTGCACGATAAAAATTAGTTGTAAAAATAGTCAGATCCAATGTCTAGATCACGAGAAAAAGTTAATTACCTGAAAAAAATACTTAGAAAAAATTACATTATTATGCAAAATTCGGAAAATGTTTTATCGAAATTCATCTTTTTTTAGGTTTTTATAAGCAAACCGTTAACAAAAATAAGAATGCAGCTAAAATCGGCTTTCTATCACTTCTGAGTCTCGAGAAACAGCCTCCGTCGGTTACCCCAAATTTCTGGATCTAAGAAAATATTTGGAATTTTTTTTTTTCGAAATTTAAAATTTTTTTATTGCCATGTTCAAGATCTAATTCACAGTGATCNAAATAAAATCATGAGAATCGGTTAATAGACGAAGTCAAACATAACTTTTTAACCTCCTCACACCCAGAAACGAGAACTTCGCCTCACACCCAAAAGCCTATATAAAGGCAATACTTTGAGCGCTTATCACGGGAAAACTGGGAAAGATATCAATTTACTTATTTGTCACTGATTGAGATCAAGGATAAAATTAAGTGGACAACACGTAACATTTCTAAATTTCGAAGTTTGTAAACTAGATAACTGCGAGAGAAAAGAGAGGTTCACTCACCTTGTATTTCTTGAAAAACCATACATTTTTTACAATGACATATAAGTTACAAATTTAGGAGTGAAACTTTAGCTACAGTCCACAACCTCTAACTGGAACAACCCTAACTGGAACACTGTCTCTAACTGGAACGCTTTTTTAGGGTCGGTCTATTTGTCTCTAACTGGAACAGTAAAAAAATTTGTTTTTCCAAAAATTGGTACAAATTATTATGGCGTTTGTTAACATTTTAAGACTTGAAGGCGTTTGTGACATATTATTACATTTTTTGAATTCTAGATATGGCACTAGATTATATAATATAATTTATATTTCAAAAAGCCTTTACGTGATAATAATATCATTAATAACTCATATAACTTATATGTAGGATGCGCAGCGGGAACCCTACAGACTGAACTAAAACTCCTAATAAACATTTATTTGCTATCGGGGGGTAATCGCCACCGAAAAAGACGATTCCGAGCAAAGAAAGTTTTTTTGGCCATCTAGTGGTCAGAAAGTGAGTTATAATATATAAAGTTATATGATATAAGCATATAAAATGAGTGATAAAAAAACTACCAAAATATTCTTGGCTTAATTGTACAGAGAAACATCAAATAAAACAGTTCATGAGAAAAAATCCGAAAACATCCCTTCGAATTTGCCAGAAAGTTTTTGAAGAAAAATTTCAAAGAAAAATTGGCCTGGGTTCGATTCACCGAGTGAAGAAAAATGAAAAAGTTGGCATAAATTTGAATACTGTGTGATCAAATTTCTAAGATATCTAACAACATTGAAGATAAACTTGGTAATTGCTNGGAAAATTGCTGGTCTCGATACTTTCGAAATCAATGTTCAGAACTCACAAATATTTGAAAAAATATTTCGTATCAATTCGCTATCTGAACAGATTTCAGAAGCTGAAGAATCCGACAGATTTCTAAGTACAGCCCATGAATCATGGGCCATGATGCCAATGAAGAAATTACAAATTCCGCGGAAATGTTTGTGTTAGAAGAAATTCAGAATTTTGACGCAATAAACAGTGGTTTTAGCGGTTTAGAAATTCGTAACAAGAAAAAAACAAAACAAACTTCTATAACAAGTTTTTTTTCCAAAAAAATGAGACAAAACTGCCAGCTGTATTTGACTTGTGTAATATAAATTATGTTATACACAAAACTTTCTTCATTTACTAACGAATTTGACCACAAAATAAAGCAATTTTTATATGCAATGTAGCTTTGTAAGCAAAATTATAAGGGTGATCTTTAACTGGAACACTTCCTGTAACTGGAACGTTTTTTTAAGGTCGGTAAGTGTTCCAGTTAGAGGTTGTGGACTGTATAATTTAATCATGCGGTTCTATTTCCGGAGTCAAAAATGACTTTTAAGCATTTTTATTTTCCAACCAATCAGCGATCGGCAAAATTTTCTGTAAAAATAGATCAAAATNCATTTTTTATTACTTTTTAATTTTGAGTTTTTTTCGTGAGTTTAACTTTTGAGATTTTTTTAATTTTGGGAAAAGAATCATCAGAATCTAAGAATTTTTTTGCATTAAAACATTTTTCAATACCATCACATGACCTTATTGCTTGACTATACGGAAATTGTTCACGTGATTTTTGAAAAAACTCCAAAATACTTTGTTTATCATCCTTCTCTCGATAGAATAAATAGGCAATTTATATTTAAATACATACCTAATTAATTGTTTTTTATTAATAATGAAGTTATTTATAGAATTATATTAAAACGAAAATCTTATTTATTCATATTTGAAGCCACTTTCCTCAAATCAAACTAGAAATTCAATATTCTTTTTAGTTTTGA
>SCLH01000471.1:78240-114743 GCA_004367855.1 Oikopleura vanhoeffeni | reverse complement strand
ATATCCCTTTATTGTCCTTTGTTAAAGATTTGGTCCCAATTACTAAATAACAACTACGATTACTAGACAGGGACCAAATCTTAAACAAAGGGCAATAAAGGGATATTCAAAGATATCATTATTATCCAGTTCTGTCTTTTTTCGGCCTTTGAAAATATGAAAATCGCTGAAAATGGCAAATCTCTTCGTTCATAATACATTCTAATTGGTCAGAATTTTGAGCAATCAGAATTGATTATCGGTATGTTCGAAAATATTTTAATAAAAACTCAATTCTGATTGGTTGAAATTAAAACCAATCTTAATCCAGGAAATTGACCGCACTCTTTTTTTTATGTAATCAAAAAATATATATTTAAATATATGATTATAATCAAATTGTGTATTTTTTCGGTCTTTAACGATATTGAAATTGATAAAAATGCCAAATTTCAGCTTAATGTTCTCTAGCGCCTCCAACTTTTATGGTTATTATAAGATTAACTAACCAAAATTAAGACTCTGATTGTTCGAAATTTGAAGCAAATCAAAATTATGCGGAGATATCGCATGAGTTTCAAGTGGTGTTGAAACCAAACGTTAAAAAAATAGCTCACGCTAATTATAATTATTTATCCGGTGTTCTACAGAATAGTACATTAGACCCATTTGAAATTCTCTATATTTTTAAGTAATCAAAGTAAAGCGTATTGAGCTCTGACACGATCAATCGGATTAGTACAACGTCCACTATTTTTTCAACGCCACTTGAAACTCAGGCGAGGTCTTTCAAATTGACGCTTGGTCTTTCGAAGCAACGACTTTGAAATTATGTTTTAAGTTCATTTTCGTAATCAGCCAACAGCCTAGTTCCCTGGAATTGTACACTTCATCCTGCTCGATAATTTAATTAATTTAGTATTTTACTCTTTTGGAAGATTTTTCTTTAAATTCAATTCTCAGAATTTTTTTATGCTACTGTATAATTGCAACCTACGAAATATCTGCGCAAAATTTAAAATTTTGAAAACTGTTAAACAAGGGTCGGTAAACTATTATGTAAAAAACTGGTCGGATCGAATCGAAATCCCTAAAATTTCATACCAGATTGGATCAATAATCCTCAAACAGTTGATCGGATCGAAAAAAAAAACGATCCAATCCGATCTAATTATGCCGACCCTTGGATTAAAGGTGAGCTTTCACCAATATTAATATTACTTTTCAAAATAAATATATTTATTCTTACTAATGCGAATACATGATATAAGCTGATATATAAATAAAACTGATATAAGCACAAAAACAAACCATTAAAATGTCTTATTTTTTATAATGCAGACTTTCTCCTTGTTTGCCCGTTTTATGATTGGATTAAATTAGCAGAATTATAAGGCCATCGAAGGTTGCCCCTCTCTCGAAACTGGACACTGCTTGAAAAAAGTATTCGTCTAAAATTTTTTAAAAGATTCAATTTCTTGAAATTCAAATTTTTTTTTGAATATTTTGACCAAGGCTTCTGATCGGTTCCCGCCAAAAATGTTTTTTTCTAGACCATCGTAGACTGTCGCTTCTTGAGAGAAAAATATTTCCTACACAATTATACACATATTTTGTGTAATTTGACACCAATGGAGGTGTCAGATGTCAACATAAATACTGCCAGAAAATTTCTTGTGAAAAACTGTCAATAGGCGCAAGTTTTCATGATAATTTATGTAAGATTCTCTGAAAACCGATTTTACCGGTTTAGAACGTTATTTACCGGTTGTCTAGGAAAAACAAAAAAATCTCTTGAAAACCCATTTTGTAAAAATAATATTTTAGCAAAAAATGCGAATTTCAGGATAAGGGACTTCATAGGCACTTTTTATTTAAATTATTCAGACTTTTTATTTAAAAATAGCTTGAGATCATAAAGAGCAGTTTTTGCAGCGGCATTTCTCAATTTATGCTCGCGTATTCAATCAGATGTAATTTTGGTTAAAATTGCCATTTTTAACCTTTTCAACGATTTCCCTCTAAATGGCCACTTTCTTTGAATGCATTTTGTAGCATACCAAGCAATTGATCTTTTTGAATTCGAGTTCATTTGGGTATGAGAATAAAATTCCATTATTGTATCCAAATCAAAGATTTTCAGCTATTTATAGGAATAAAAAAAACTTTAAACATCCGTGCATGATTGGTCAAACCAGATTGAAGTCGGGGGCTTAATCTGCCGTTGCTTGCGTTACGTATGGCACCGCGAAGTAGGTGTATTTGCTACATTCATCAGATTCCACCAAAATTCAATCTGGGAAAAGCTCTCGCTAAAATAATTATCAGCTTTTACAGTATGTAAAATTTTTGCTTGTGAAGAGCAAGGGAAAGGTCTCGAGGTTGATGTCATGCTTACCCAATGGGGACGCGCCTGAAAAGCTTTCTTTGAGTTTTTCGATGCTCATTTAATCCTTCAAAGTGGCTAACAAAGCTCAAAAAGCTGTATTTTAATACTCAAATTGTGACCACTAGGTGTCTCCAATTTTTTTTTTCATGGTCGGAATCCCTTTTTTTAGAACGTTTAACCCCGTAAACTTAAATAATCAGTGCTGTTTGGTTTTGAAGATAGGACCCCTGGGTATGACCCTAACTTTAACCCGTTATATATGGATTCAAGGGCCCTCAGTTGACAGATCGTGACTATTTGATGGAAACAAACAACGCGGAATACTGGCAACCAATCAAAACCCTGGATTAGAGAATAGGACGATTTCATTGGTCACATTTTGGGCAGATCAACCAATGAAATGCTCGGAATCCGAATTTTTCAAATATGTCACGAAAATCTGCCACGACTATTTTATTTCTTTCAAATATTCTTCATTGATCTAGTTTTTCAAATTTTATCTTGAAAAACCTACTACATATAAAAAAAATACAGTACCTGAGATACTGTATCTTCGATTAATAATTTTTCACCTTAATCGTTCAAAATTGTATCGCAATATTGTTTGGCAAATCAGTAGTCGTTGCAGATTTTTTCTTGGAGCGTTCTTATAAGATATATCGGTGCTCTTTTATTTACTGTATAATATACAGTGTATATAAATCCTTTCTTATCAATGTGTTTTTGTATATAATATACAAAAAATCGTTGATATCATGTTTGAGCTCAGAAAAATTCCCTTGAACGAAAAATACGATTGATCGTAATCTCATGTCTCTGCTATGCGTTTTTTTCACGATAGGTCGCCAAAGTTGACATTGATAGTCTTAAGCAGGCTTGTAAAAGGGATGGGATTTGCGTGGGTTTTCCATCCCTTTTTTGCGTAGGTTTAAGCAAAAGATAGGGAAAAAATGGGGATAGAAAATCAGGTCGGGGATGCATCCCTTTACAAGCCTGGTCTTAAGCAGTTTACTTGAAACTGTTTTCAATAGAAACTCTCAATGGGTTAGAGACTCTAACTTAGAGACTAACTGGTACACTATCCGATGCCAAAAATATCCCTTTATCACACTTTGGTAAGAATGCGTTACGCATTATGCGTAGCCACGTCGATTTTTCTATGGAATTTTTTTATCGATTCTTCTATCTGGCTACGCATTCTAGCCAAAGTGTGATAAACGGATATACAGTATATCATATACTAGGTAGAAAATGTGTACCAGTTGAGGGTGTTTCAGTTAGTTAATGAGGAATGTAATGTTTTTTTCATACAAATCTACTACGAGCCTACTAGGCTCAGCATAGGTTCGCCCAAATATAACTTCGTATTCAGGGTGTAAGGTTTTTACCTTCTTTTTTCCAAATTGGATTCATTTGATTTCCGCCGTTTTGATTGGTTGAATCTGAGACAACCTACGTCTTTCTCAGATTCAACCAATCAAAACGGCGGAAATCAAATGAATCCAATTTGGAAAAAAGAAGGGAAAAACCTTACACCCTGTAGATCAACCGAGGAGATCGAAAAGACCGATAAGAGCCCTTGATTTTGTGACAATAAAAGAAATTTTCAACGTGATCTTGAATTCGACTTTTTATGCTAAAGTCAAAATGCTTGCATAATTTCATTGTTTCACATCACATCACATTTTTTTTTAACAGATCAGCTGGAAAATGTGTAAGGCCAGATTAATGTTCTACTAGGGTTTAAATTTTTGCAAAAATAATTTAAGTGATCGGATGTGTAGTTAGTGTGGAAATTGACTTTTTATTTCCGGTGTCCTAGTTACCTAACTTGACATTTGATAGATGCGAGACTATCATAATTATGATTTTTTTGGCCGAATGAGTATGGTACAAAATTTAAAAAAAACTATCAAAATGAACAGTACCCTTTCATTAAATTATCTATGAAATTAAGGTTTTCTTAAAAACCAGCTTTGAGAGTTCACCACTTGATCTTATTTTTTTTTTGAAGTACAGAAATGTGAACCCTATATTTATAATATTGATGTTCGTGGTACTACTAAAAGATAGGCGAGTTAGGAGAATTTTATCTCCGTGAAAAAAACCTAATCCAATCTGACTGGTCCAAAAAAGCCTGGCGCAAATTGCCACTTTCGCGTCTTTAAGTGTCCTAAAATATTTTTCTTTATTTTTATTTTAGGAATTGGGCAAAGATTACGTAAAAATTATGAAATCAAATAAGCGAGAATTATAAGCCTCCGATCGGACTTGTTCCGTAAACCCAATGATTTGAACGTCTTAATAGGATTTTATGCTTCCTTATTTTACCGTCAGATAACGAGCCATCTTAATACAGCTAAAAAAACAGGTTAAATTTCACAAAAAATACAAATTTTTATTACTTATCTAATTAACCTTTGTGCAATTTTAATGCTGAAGTTCTACAGAGAAGTTCTCTTTCGAAATTAAATGGCAATTTTTCACTGGTACAAAAAAAATATTTTTATTCAAAAATGTTTTTTACGTGAAGAAATTTCCTAAAAAATATAATTTGAACCAACGATTAATGATTTTTCAGCAGGTAATTTTTATATTGAGGGTGTTATTTAAATGACTTTATGGTCATTTTTTCAGGAATAAATTGTATCGATTTTTAAAATCCAGAAAAAAGAAAATTGCTCCGTTTTAAAATTTTTCCCTGGCGACTTTAAGGGGGGGGGGTGCACCATGGTGGTTGCTTGATTTTATTTATTTAAATATTTTTTCTTAAAATATGACTAATTTTTACGTTGATAAGTGCTCATTTTATTCGTGTGAAATAAACACTGTACATGATCAGCATTAGTGCTTTTTATTGTTTTGAGAAACATTACCATTAATTTATTAATAATTTTCTTGATTTTTTGAAATTTAAAGTTTTCGAAAAAAAATATCTCAACTTTGGGAACTTATAAGCAGAGGAATATGCTTTTTGCAAAAAAATGTCACTTCATTATAAACTTTGTGTCTGATTAGTCGACAAATCAGTGAACTTCAATTATTTTAGGATGTGAGTTTTTCGCTCAAATATTATAATATATTAAACCAACACGTTTCACGACCCCCACCCCCTTAATAATTTCTTCCAGATATGCCTTTTATGTGCTTTTGAATTTGTATTTTTTTTAAATTGCTCTCAACCGCCAAAACGTTTAGTTTTAGAAATAAAATATTTCCTTTAAATATTATTGATAACATTTTCATAAAATTATCGTGTATTCCATGAAAAATTGGGTCACAAAAATTTTAGTTGTCATGTTATAGCTTGAGATGACAGCCTTGAGTAGAGCCACAATATTGAATTAAAAATCGCTTACCTGCAGCTAAGGTGTAGCAGCTTATAATTATATTTTCGAGGAAATTGATTCAAGGACCTAATAGAAATCCGACAGATTTAGATAACATGCGAAAAAAGACAAAAATGCGTTCAAGCTTATTTGCTTATTTTTTTACTGTCCACTTGTGGTGCTAACCGCTCGATTCCGAAACTATGTGAAATTCAGATTTTGGCTTTCCCAGGGTCAAAGTTAAAAAGAAGTTGATACCTCAAAGATTCAGAGAGGAGATTGAATTTTAATTTTCCAAATAGCAGATTTTAGAGCGTTATTTCCGGCGAAAGTTTCTATAAGTGGGACGAACTTTAAACCTAATTCGAAGCCTATTGAATCAAATATTGTATTTCTGGAGGTATGATATCCCTTAACAAAATATTAAATTCCCAAAACAAAATCTGTCCGGTAGTTTCTACAAAAAATCAGGATTTTTCGTAAAAAATTTGCCGACAGAAAATCTTGGCAAATTTTTTACGAAAAATCGTTATTTTTTGTAGAAACTTCCGGACAAACAATCCGCAATTTTTTTTTGGGTTTTTAATATTTTTATCAAATACAATAAATATGACTCAAAAATGATGTGCAGATCAAAAAGCGACCCTAAATCACTATACATTTGTTTAAGGTATATATTGATATCAATTACGAGACTTCCTGGTCGTTTTTTACTAGATTTTTAGCAACATTTTTTATATAATTCGGCTTTTGCAAACAACTTATTCGATTTCATTCCTAAATAGCTCAAACTGAGCACAAATATCTTGTGAATAATAAAATAAAAAATTGGTCCAAATCCGACGATGGTTACCTATTTTTTAACGAAAAACTAATAACTAAAATATTTCAGTAATCTTAGAAAAAAAGAAAAAAAAATAGTCTGGTGGACCAATTTTTTTTATTTTATTCTTCACAAGATATTTTTGCTTAGTTTGAGCTATTTAGGAATGAAATCGGATGACTTGTTTGCAAACGTCGAATTATATAAAAAATTTCGCTAAAAATCTAGTAAAAAACGACCAGGAAGTCCCGTAATAGATATTTCTCGTTAACGTGAAGCCGACTACACAAATACATATATTGGCCAATTTTGCGCTCCCATCTCCTTAAAAAAATTAAAATAAAATTAGTGATGAACAGCAAAAACGAAGCAATAAATATCGTTTTTATTCTTTTTGACGGGATGAAAATTTGTTTTTCAATCATTTTCATCAAGAATAGACCAATTCTCAAAATGCTTATTCACGGTACCTTATTCAGCACTTACTCACTAGGTTTATGATTAATGTAAAAATATGTTTATAAAAATACTTCGATTACGATAATCCATCATAGTCAGAAATTCTGACTCAGAATGATTTTCACATATTCATTTCATTAGAAGACTTGATCTGTCATTGCCGAACATTTTTGGTAATTTATCAAAACTTGATGACTAAACTCACAGAAACAGATAAAGTATACAAATCTCCCAAAGTGTAATTAATTCCTGATTTTATACCAAATCAATTATTTTGTAAAATGGAATAAGTTATACCGTATTACCTTTCTCTATTTGTACAAGTGTTAAGTAACGCTTGTTATGCTCTCTTGTGTGGGGAAAATTGAACGAGTGTTTTGCATGACTAGTCACTTCGCTCACCTAGGTAAAAAAATAATTTTCCAAAATCGAGTATGCAGGGTTCAAGAAACAAAGATTTTTTTGCAATAATTTGATTTGTGTTCGAGACAAAAACAAATCACGAAAAAATCAGTTCAGTTACACGTTTGGCGGTTCCCGACGTAATTTTTACCGTCTAAAGTTGATCAAATGAATCCTTTAGTGACATTTGTTTTTTCATAACGATCATAAGTTATGATTCATAAAGATTTAGACAAAATTTTAAATTGCCTAAATATTTTTCTACTTTTACTCGCATAAAACTTGTATTTCATAAAATATATTTTTTTTTGCTTCACCCTATTTCCCAATCGTTTCTTTCGCCATTTATTTTATCGCTTAAAACACTCCACTTCCAAATTTCAGAATTTGCTTTTTAATAATGGAAAATAAAACGAGTGAATCCGATTAAAGGCACCAAATTTCTTTATTTATGAGTATTGAGTTACGATTTTTTCAAATCTGTATAACCTTCAAATTCAAAGTACAGGTTTGAAATAGTATAGCCGCTATAGTATATCGGCTATAATATTCAAAACCTGTATTTTGAATTTGAAACTGATATTCAGTAACATTTATGAGATTTAAAGAAGGTTTTATCTCGTCCGGTCAAAGTTCTCAGATAAAATCATACTTTAATACTCATAAATCAAAAATTAATTACACTTTGGGACATTTGTAGGTAGATGCACGTTGCCTCTACTCAGATAAATGCAATATCTACAATTATAGAAAGACACTTTGGACGAAACATATGTTTTATCAGCTCAGGTTAAAAAATAAACGTGCAGATCAAGCCTGTGGTTCACAGCATCTAAAATGAGGCTGTAGAGTGAGGTAAGAACGGCAAAACTTTATAATATTACTTTCAGTAAAAATTTGTTTTCAAAAGTTGCCAGCTTCTGCTTAAAAATGACCTGTTTTAGAAATTGCCTATGTTTAAGCTTGAATTTCTTCTTGAAATTATTTTCGAAAAAATCAAAAATATCTATCTTGAACATTTGCAATTTCAAAAACGGGTTTTTATATTTAAGCAGTAGCGGAAAACCATAATTTATAACGTATAATTTGAACACAATGTGAAAAATGTTTAGCAAACAAAAATTTGCCGTTCCTACCTTACAGTAGATCCTGATAATAAAAAAATAAATGTGTCATAAAATTTCAAAGTGATTTCTTCTGGCAGGTTTTTAGAAACCGAATTTGAGAAAACTTTAAAAATTATAGCGTTTATTATGAATTAAGGGCCTTTGGCTGACAAATCGTGACTATTTGAAAAATGCAAACAACGCGGGATACTCGCAGCCAATCAAAAATTTTACATATTATGCCAATAAAATCGACTAAAATTTGAGCGGCCACCCAATCATATTCTCGTAATTCGCATCATTCAAAAATTTGCCATCTGGCCCTAAAAATATTAAAATTCTCCAATTCTTAAAAACGCTGACACACTTCAGCTCCAAAGAGCCAAAACTTAGTATATTTGAGTTTTGGCCAACTTTTTGTAAAAACAGAAAGACTAATTTTTTTGTCTGAGAAATTTTTGAACTCACAAGGGTAATTTTGAGAAAATCTGGGAAAAGTTTTTAACTGCGGAAGGTTCAAATAAATAAAATATTTAATAATTTTATTGTGGAATTACTTATTGCCAATAAGTTCCTCAAACGTATTAGAAATAACTTTATTATCTTATCGAGTATATGCTTTCAGTATGCTGTTCGAATTTAAACCCTTTTTTCATAAGCTCAAGAGCGTCACCGCCCTATAACTTCTCGAACGATTTATTACTATAACATCACTTCGGATTTACATCGACAAAGAAGAACACCATGAAAATTTTTTTAATTTTATCGATATTTATCGCCCTGGCCTCAGCTCAAAAATTATCAAAAGGTTAAATTTTTGAAATTCGATAAAAACATTTAAGAGACGCTGGACGCAAATTTTTGAAAAAAAAAATGAGAGTGGGTTGTACACTGAGAAGCATTTTTTTCCAAGAGATTTTTGTCAGGAGAAATACGGGTTTAAAACATACATGTAGTGGAAATTCCATTGTGGAATACATAATGTATAATATATGTATAATTTATACATTAAGGCTAGATTTACTCATTTCCCGAACTTTATTACTAAATTTTTTTTTCTTCAATTTAACGTATTTCGAAAGTTGTAAAAATCTTTGAAATTACCCAGGATAATTTATCCTTCAAATTGGTACCGATAAGACCAAAAAAGTTACATTTTTCAAATTTGGACATTCCAAAAGACGCAAGACGCAACTTTCAAAATTCCAAATAAAAGTCAAAAAATCCCCATCAATTGCTGTGTTAGCACCCAGAACTCTCTTAAAATCTATTTTGACAAAATTTTTCAACATATGTTATACTAAATTATTTTATAGAGGAACGAGAAGCTGCTAAACAAGAAAGAATCGAAGCCAAAAAAGTTTCTCTTTTAGCCAAACAAGAACGTGAAAAGGCAAGAGATGAAGCTAGAGAAAATAATAAGAAAAATAGAACAAAAAAAAATACAACAACAGAAGTACCTGTAACCACAAACCCAATTACAAAAACAACAACAAAACCACTAACAACGACAACAACAACAACTACAGCAACATCTACCACAACCAGTACCACAACCAGAACAACAGCCACTACCACAACCAGTACTACAACCAGAACCACTACTACAACAAGAACCACAACAAGTACCACAACCAGTACCACAACCAGTACCACAACCAGTACCACAACCAGTACCACAACCAGTACCATTACCAGTACCACAACCAGTACCACAACCAGTACCACAACCAGTACTACAACAACTACTTCAACAACACCTGAAATTATTGATAATAAAGCTAGAGGATTACCTGGTGTTTCCCAGAAACCGACTACTGTAAGTTTTTAATTTCTTAAAATTGTAATTGAAATAACCCGAGTGGCATTATGCCAATGGCATACCTCGATTCTCGTATGGTTTAAGTAAAATTAGTTTATATTACGGACAGCTGAATGACAAAATTTTCAAAATTGAAAACAAAAAATTTCAAGGGCACTTTGAATTTTTTTTTATTACCAGTTTTGAGACATACCATCTTTATAAAACATTTTCGATTAAAGGGCTACCGAGCAACAATGGAGGCTGCAGCCTGGCTGCTTAAAATTTTGGGCTGAATTATCGGAAAAATTAATATATTTAATTAAGCCAAACTAAGACTCGATAAGTGATATATTTTTCGACAAAAAATACTATTTCTGTTTATAAATTTCGATTTTTTCTCACTCTGAAGACGCAAAAAGCGAAACATGTAAAAAAAATACAATTTTTAAATTGAATTAAGATTATAATTTATTCTTAGTGTCGAAGTTGCCAGGGAATTTCGATGGATGAATGTCTTGAAACTGAAATAGTTACTTGTACTGGTGCTCAATATTGTGGAATAACTGTGAGGAAACAAGCTGTTTCTGTTCAAAACGTAATTATAATTATCAATTTTAGTGAAGAAATAACTTGAGAAATACTAGACATTTTTAGCTAAGATTTGTTGCCATTTTTTTTTGTTATTCGACACCTCTCAAAAGGGGCAAATTACATTTTTTTTTTACAATTTTATGAGTGTCAAATTACAAATTATTTTCGGCGTAAAGTTTTGACACAAAAAGTTGTACTAATTGTCGAAAAATGTGCTTCGAAGGATGTGCAGTGTTCTCAAAACCGATCTTTTAATATAATACCGAAAATTTCCGGTATAACCCGACATCCGGTTAAAAGTCAATAAAAACAAGTCTTGGAGTTAACCCTTGGCTGCTGGGTGCCAAAATTCACTAGGAATTATCTTGTACCTTCAAAAATGGCATGAGAGCAAAGGGTGGGTAAGCTGAAAAATCTACCTAAGCATTTTGAATTAATTTGAAAAAATAAATTTAATAAATAAAAAATAGCGGCGAGAAAATTTAAAGTTTAAAATGAAATAATTTTCTTAACGCCAAAATTTTTGGACGAAAAAATATTTATTTTTCCAAAATCCAGCTAATTTCATTTTCTACCTAATTAATTATTTTATTTCAAACTTAATTTAATTAATTTATAACTTAATTATACTTGATTACTCATTGTTTTAACAATGACAAACAGTGTATGAAACTGTTTACACTTTATCGCAATAGATTATTTTTCACGGATTTTGGTCAATTCAAGGATTCCAACTTGGAATTTCCAAGGAACTTGTCGAAAATTACATAACGTCTGACGTTAAACGTCAGCTTAATACAAGTTCAAAACGTAGTGTAATATTTCTAAGGCTATATTTACTAGTTGT
The DNA here is from genome assembly GCA_004367855.1 of Oikopleura vanhoeffeni. Taxonomy (NCBI): domain Eukaryota; kingdom Metazoa; phylum Chordata; class Appendicularia; order Copelata; family Oikopleuridae; genus Oikopleura; species Oikopleura vanhoeffeni. The sequence goes on along the minus strand of SCLH01000471.1, from coordinate 103,014 downwards.
ACGAACTTTCTGCACAATATTCAAAAACAAAGTGGAATATATTTTTGAGCCTAGATTAACCAGTTTCATGAACTTTTTTTACATAATTACAAAACATTCTCAAACAAAGTGGCATACATTTTAAAGGCATTGTGGGTGTAGTAGATATTTTCAACCATGGTCTTAATTAACTCTTGTGAGCATATAAAAAAAAATCATAGACGATTGCGAGTATAAAGGTAGTCTTTTTATTTCTATACATGGTCAGGAAAGCATTTTTTGATGGTTTCAAAAATATTTTGTATGAAATAAGTTGAAATTTTTTTATTTTTTTGAAATTAAAACACGATTTATAAAAAACTGAGAAGAAAATTTGAAAAAAACTCTCAATACTAATCTGCACGGACTATTCAGCTGCACATTTATATAAGTTTTGAATGTGTAACTTATAAATCCAGGGAGGAGATACATTTTGATTGAGACCCCTAAAATAGTGTCAAAATACAGTTTTTTCGTGATTCTGAAGCTAAATCCAAGAACTTTTCTAAGAAGCTCTTAGATGACCTGCCTACGTTCTGTCAGGTTAATTTCAGTCATAAATCCTTGTTTTATCTTGAAAAATCAGGGAGTAGATCTTTTTTGAAAAATAATTCTGTCAGTTTTGTAAGCACGTTTCTGATTGAATGAGCCATCCGTTTCGTCTGATTTTTTTAGGATGCAAGATTTTTGTTCAAATATATCAGAGAGAGGTAATATTAGGTCCAACGATCTTTACTTTTGCGACAATTGGTTATATTTAAGGGGGTGGGCGTCGTAATCTGGTACCTTTCATCCGCCTCCATAATATTCTAGGGCAGTTGTGAAAAATCTGAGGATATTGTTTATTAGGTCTAGCCTTCGCGTCAACGATTACACATCTCAAGTCAACCTCTGTTACATCACACCACACTGGTGAGTCAATTCTAGGCACCTAAACGGTTTTTTCAAATCGATCTTCTTTTAGACCCCACATACAAAGCGTCTGCAAATTTTACACAGCAGGTACGGGAAGAGTGAGTGGACACTGATGTTGGAGCCAGATTTTTTGATTTCACCCTAGAATTCTAGAAAATGACTATAAGTAAACCGAAATGAAAAGTTCGAAAAACAAGTTCGTCTGAGTCGAACACAACAAGATACCACCCAATTGAAGCTGAGATTTCACTGATCAAAAGTTGGCTTACAGCGCTAATTAAATCTTTTACACCAATCAGCGTCAATATCGATAATTAGGTTTATAATTTTGGCTTAAAATAATTGAAAATTTCTAGAATTCGATTAAGACATTTCCGATAATTTTAATGTCATGCATCGTTTTTCGGTGGGTCATTCACCAATAAAAAATGTTCATATCATGTGGGAATAGCCTGTTTTCTGCGGGTTAAAGCAAAAAAATATTCGAATTTTGAAAATTCTAGATTTTGTTCTAGATTGTTTGAAAAAAAAATTTGCCACTGAGATTTCTTGGGTCAACTTTAGTCATAACCGATATTAATGTATCATAAAATTAATTCTTAAAGGGCTCAAAAAATTACGACGCCCACCCCCTTAAAGGTTAAATGTTATATTTTTGCATCCGACATTTGAATTCTAGAATTTCAATTTTTTGTTCTAGAAAATAAAGTCAGGAAAGGCAGGAATCTCTAAAATAAACATAAGCGAAAAATCGTAAAAATCAATCTCCTGCAAAAACGGAAACGATTATCTAAGAAAAAAATTATATTTTTAGAACCGCAGCAAAATTTTTTAAAATGTGTTTAAAGGAAAAATACTACAGTGTAAGATGATTTTTGGCGATTTATGAATGATTTTAGATCACTTATATATAAGCTCTGTGCTCACAAGATTAAGACTATTTTTTTTTCTCGAACACGACGATCCAGCACATGATAAATCGATTGCAATCTGAAAGATGAATTATTTTCGGATTTTTAAATCTGGAATATCAGATTTGCTTGCAAAATACAATACATGTACTTACCAGGTGTCAAAACAAATCTGGCCAAAAAGTTTCTATTGAAAAAGTTAATTCCAATAAGTATGATTTTAGGCCGCTATGATGTTCTAGTGTCGATATTCAAAAAAGTGCTCCTTACACCACCATTTGGTGTCGGATGTCAAAATAAATGATGTCAAAAATTTTCTCTTGAAAAGTTTCTCCAATAAAGTATGATATTAGCCTCTATGAATTCCAGTGTCGATATTCAAAAAAAAGTGCTCTTGTACAGCACTCACAGGTGGTGTCCGGTGTTCAAAACAAAACTATCGCAAATAGTTTCGAAGCCCTACCCCCATAAGTAACTTTCATGTTTGAATTATGATTATTCTCTCCAAACGCCAATTACCGAGTGTGTTAAATGTCGATACCGGTAAGGTTCAAACCAAAAAAATTTAGCGGTTTAAATAATTTTGTCAGCTATTCAGTGCAAAACACCGTTTCTCATACCTATACGGTTTTGCTGGACAGGGTGGGTTACCCTAAAGAAAAAGTTACACTAACAGTTTAAGGATTTTCTTAACATATATTTTTGATATTAATGTATTTTTAAGTTTTAATACAGTAGAGTATTATTATGAGAATCAAAGATTTATAATAGCAATTTAGATTATTTAAACTTGAGTGACTCAAATTATGAACAAATTTTTCATCGCAATTTATTATTTATTAGTATAAACACGTTTTAGTCATATAAATAATTAAAAGAGAAATACTACGAAGTATTGAACTGATTCTGGCATTTTGGATTGAAAGGAAATACACGAATATAAAACTATTGCCGCATTTTGATTGGCTTGAAGGCTGTTAGGCGTCGATGGATATCGAGTTGCCGACATAAAAAAGTAACGGTAACTATTTTTGGCGGCAATGGATATCGATAATATCACGGGAGACCAATCAGATTACTGGAAGAAATTCTTGTCGATTTTTTATTCGACTCCTATAGTATATCTTGGGGACATCGCCTTGCGGTCGCTTTTCTAACCTTTGAGATGAGCAAAAAGTTCGTTGCGGAATTTTTAGATCAATGAGCGTCCGTAATTAGCTTACAGCTTCGCCATCATCTGAAGATTAGCATTGACAATGCTGCATTGTACATTAATTTATTATAAAAGTCCTACGATGTGTAGTATTCAAAAACTAAAAAATGGTCTTCTTAGCAGCCACAACCTTTTAAAGTACAATCGTATGAAATTCATCTATAAACCACGTACAATTTATCTATAAAATAATTATGAGATTACTCCGAAAAAATAAAAACAATTCCCGTTAAACATGGAGTTTAAGAAAGGGCTTTCGATAAAGGTATATCTTTTTTCAAGGAAATAAAATTCTAAACTTATCACTTTCTATACTTATCACTTTTTAAACATGATATGAAAATTAAGTTTAATACGTTACAAAAATAAGCTGAAAATGAATTAAGTATGGAAATCTGGTCTTTGATTTTTCGTGATTTTTGATCGATTGAACCACACTTACACATATATTGTACCACCTTACAGGAGAAGATGATGGTACCATCTTGATAAACGGTAATTAACATAGATTAAATTTCGCACAGCATGTTATTTCGTATAACATGCTGTGCAAAATTGGATACATGTTAATTACGTGGCGAGAAAAAATATACCGTAGATGCTCTCTAATCGTCACCTCACTTTAAGTCGTGATTAACGTATGATTCACATTTACTCATGTGAGTTTACGTTTTTGTGTAGAAAGTTACGAAAGTGAAGTNTCTCTGAAAAGTTCTCCAAAAGTATGATATTAGGCCTCTATGATATATCCAGTGCGATATCAAAAAAAAGTGCTCTTGTACAGCATCAAGGTGGTGTCCGGGTGTCAAAAACAAAACTATCGCAAAAGTTTCGAAGCCACCGCCCATAAGTAACTTTCATGTTGAATTATGATTAGTTCTCTCCAAACGCCAATTACCGCGTGTGTTAAATGTCTGTACCGGTAAGTTCAACACCAAAAAAATTTTAGCGGTTAAAAATTTTGTCAGCTATTCAGTGCAAAACACCGGTTTCTCATACCGTACTACGGGTTTTGCTTGGACAGGGTGGGTTACCCTAAAAAAAAGTTACACTAGAGTTTAAGGATTTTCTTAAGCATTATTTTTGAATTAATGTATTTTTTAAGTTTTAATAAGTAAGTATTATTAGAGAATCAAGAGATTTAATAATAGCAATTTATTGATTATTTAACTTTGAAGTGACTCAAATTATGAAACCAAATTTTTCTATACGCAACTTTATTATTATTAGTAATAAACACGTTTTAGTCATATAATAATTAAAAGAGAATACTACGAAGTATTTGAACTATTCTGGCATTTTGATTGGAAAGGAAATACACGAATATAAACATTGCCGCCATTTTGATTGGCTTTGAAGGCTGTTAGCGTCGATCGATATCGAGTTTGCCGACAAAAAAAGTAACCGGTAACGTATTTTTGGCGGCAATGGATATCGATATATCAACGGACAATCAGATTCTGGAAAAATTTTGTCGATTTATTTAATTGACTCCAATAGTAATATCTTGGGACATCCGCCTTGCGGTCGCTTTCTAACCTTTGAAGATGAGCAAAAAAGTTCGTTTGCGGAATTTTTAGATCATTGAGCAGTTCCTAATAGCTTACAGCTTTCGCATCAATTACTGAAATTAGCATTGTACATAAATTTAATTAAAAAAGTCCTACGTAGTAAGTAGTATTCAAAAAACTAAAAAATGGTTCTTAGCAGCCACCAACTTTTTTTAAGTACAATACGTACGAAAATCCATCTATAAACCACGTACCATTATCTTATAAAATAATTATAGAATTACTCCGAAAAAATAAAAACAATTCCCGTTAAAAACATGAGTTTAAGAAAGGACTTCGAATAAAGGTAATTTTTTTTCAAGGAAATAAAAATTCAAACTTATCACTTTTCTAACTATCACTTTAAACCATGATATGAAAATTAAGTTAATACGTCACAAAATAAGCTGAGAATGTAATAATATGGAATCTGTCTAATTGATTTTTTCGTGATTTTTGATCGAGTTGAACCACCACTTACACATATATTGTACCACCTTACAGGAGAAGATGATGGTACCATCTTGATAAACGGTAATTAACATAGATTAAATTTCGCACAGCATGTTATTTCGTATAACATGCTGTGCAAAATTGGATACATGTTAATTACGTGGCGAGAAAAAATATACCGTAGATGCTCTCTAATCGTCACCTCACTTTAAGTCGTGATTAACGTATGATTCACATTTACTCATGTGAGTTTACGTTTTTGTCTTTTTGTGTAGAAAGTTACGAAAGTGAAGTGACTAAGTTAAATTAGTTGACCAACAATTCTAGAAATACTTATTTCTTAAAGATTTTACCCCGCAACGAAAGCTTATAGCTTGTTTTCTAGACCGGTCACAAATACATTTATTTATTTCATTTTTTTTTATTTGGGGGCGCTTCGCTTCCAAAAATCAATTACCTGATAAAATCCAAAATTATCGGATTCGGAAATTTTGATCTGGAATTTTCGGACTTTTTCAAATCGAGAAAATAAAAAATTTAAGGTGGTGATGGAATGCAAGGCAAAACAAGCTTGTTTAGCTAACAAACAAAATAATAAGTATGGTCGAGAAGGAGAATGTCTTCCATTTGCAAATCATTACGGTTCATCAGTTTGTCGCCAGTGTTGCAAGGGAGAATGCGAAGTCACTGTCATGAAATTGGGCGTCGAATCTTACACTACAGAAGAAACTAAATGGGATTGGAATAGACCTAACATATTTGAACCTATAGATAATTCATACTAAATAAGAAGAAAATTCGATCTCGAAAAAGTTTTTAAAAATCTTGAAAATTTTCTATTTTTTCTCAAATTTTGCCTGGTTTTCGAACATTTAAAATTATATGAAACAGGATTATGGGATGTTATCAAAGTTCAAAAACCTCACAATTGTCTCCACGTCGAGTGGTTTTCGATGTTACCTACCCAAAAATTTTGAAACTTATTTGAAAACATTAATAATTATCTTTTTTTCATATAATTTTCGTGAAAATAACATTTTAAACTCGCAGTGGTATACTGTATTACTGTATACCGTATACGAGAAATGATCCCTAGTGTGGATCTCTGTCCACGCCTACCTGTGACGCTTGGCCAGCCATTCAGAGCGCCATTCAGAATGTCACTACCTACACTACAGGTAGACGTGGACAGAGATCCACACTAGGATCATTTTCCATACAGTATACTAATTCAACTCAAACTAACGCCTGAATTTCAAACTAGAACTCAAATTTATTGTGTTAAATTGCTATATAACCCTAATCTTTGAGAGCGTTATTTCAAAACATGAGTAAAGTAGGCGAATGAGCCAATCAGCGGCATTCTCAAGCTAAATTAAAAGTCAGGTGCAATCGAAAACTCCCGGAAAAACGGTCTCCGAGATTAGTATTGTATAAAAAAGACGAAAGGGTGTGATAATTTATTTAACATGAGATCTGGCGTTAGTTCGTGTTTTTTCAGGGTATACACTGTATACTATAAACTTCACCATATCCATCATGATGCCCGAGTAACTTAAATTTTTCATTTGCCTTTCAAAAGAATAGGGAATAAGATATTTAAGTTACTCGGGCATCATGATCGATATACTAAATAAGTATGATAAATATACTATTTTTTTGTATAAATGTTTCAAATTTTCGACTACTCTCAACCGAAGATCCAGATTCTGCCTTCTAGAATGTATGATTTTTTTGCTAACCAGATTAATAGAGTTCTTCTCATTAGATGATAATCAGCATGAGCCAATCTGGAAATTAAATTTTTACCCAAAAACTGTCTAAGTTCAAATCTTTACTAAAAACCGTTTATCTTGAAATTTATCTGTAAATAAATATATAAATTATTTTAGTCTACTTGCAGAATTAGTGCTTTGTTACCATTTTAATGCACCATCGTGGGAAAATTAAGCCAGCATACTTCAGTTATGAGTTTTATTTTTTTTTAAATTATTAATGGTTTTACAGCATAAAATACCAGATATTCAGTCGATTTTTCTGAAAAAGGTATACATGTAAATTCATAATGTGGGCGCCATTATAAACCATAAAATATCTTTTATTGATTTTTTCAAGAAAACGCACTATAGCTGCGTTATTTATTACAGCCTGTATCCGAAGCCGCAAGACTATAGGGCGCAGTTATATTTATGATGGAAGATTGAATGCTTGATTTAACATTTTGATTGAAATATCCCCAACCTGGAAATTATGTTACATGTACTAAAATTATGTACTAAAACCAGCTCAAGATAGAATTAGTTTCATTTTGATAGAAAACATACGAATTAAATACAAATCTCCTTCAAGTCATCCTTGAGATTAGAACTATCACTTCGTCTACTGTATCAAATGATAAACTGTATATTTTCTAAGCCGATTATCTAGTTTAAATATTGACTCATTATCTATAACTGTAGATTTTGTCTGATTCTACATCATAGTTACCACTGTACAATTTCGAGTGAAACTCTGATCCGATGAGAGTTTAACCCATGTGAGCACAGCACCTTTATAAAGGTGTTTGCATATTTAAAATCATCTAAAATATGCAAAAAAACATCGTACATAATTGTCTCCTTCGGATACATTATAAAGAATTTTGCAAGGATGTCAAAAAAATTACTTATTTTTTTTTTGGAAATTTTGTTCAAATTTTACGGAGGGTTGATTTTTTGAGATTTGTTTCCAAATCTATTATATATATTACACCTCTAAAAAAATTAAATGCGACCTATAGCGTCAATTCAAATTTGAAAATAGCCAGTTTTCAGGAAAGTGTTTTGTCCATGATTGACACTCAAAACAAACATTAATTGGTATACAGGAACAGATATTTTTTCAGAAGTGATATTTCAAAATTTCAATTTTAAGTATTTCACGAAAATACTTTTAATATTAAAAAATTAATTCGAGCAATTAAATATTGTCCACAGAGTCACTTGATCAGTATATCGAACCAGAAATAATATCAAAGTGTACTTAATCTGCTTTTATTGGGGAAAATCAACCATTTTTTATGAAAAATTGTGATTTTTTCATCAAAATTTTAAACCTATTTAAACAATAATTTTTGATTGATTAATATATATAAATCAAATCAAAAAACGATGACATAAGTCAGATCCTTGTGCATTCGATTCCAAATACAAAATATTTGTGACACCACTGTGAGGTTGCTTAGTCACGTGATCATACTTTGTACTTGCTCTTATCAGTAAATTTCTGCGAACAAAATCAAAAATTCTAGAATATCAAATGTTCGGATGCCAAAAATATATCGTTTGAACTTTCCTTATCAAAAAAAATTGAAACTCTAACACCTGGCTTTCTGTAATACGCGCCTTGAAAAAGCCTTTATTAAAGGCTTCGGGTGCCTTCGGGCGCGAACTTTTTTTCCTTGCTCACAGGGTTAAGCTAATCCAATTACAAAAGGCACTTGATGGCTTTTGGTGATCGACCTCTGCTTGTTTATTTAAGGGGGTAGCAGCGATCTGGGGCAGATTGGTCCTTTTTAATTTGAAGAAAAATTTGAATTATATTCTATTTTTTATCTTCAATAAAACGTGTTCATTCTTGCAAACATTTATATTTTTAATTCTCAACTAATCCATAATATTCTGTAAAATATCAAAACCACTTTTCATGAACTCCATTTCAACTTAGAAGAACATTTAAAGAAGGTAACCGACGAGGTCTATATCTCGAGATTACACATGCTACGAAGCTACATTCTGCGGCATTCGGAAATTTTGTTGTCGACTTTCATTCCAGAACTAAAAAACAATAAATTGCGGACACAAATTTTTTTCAACGAAATTTCGAATCTCTCTAAGTGATTTGTATGCCTGTCATTTTGAACTGCCGAATTCAAAAACCCCCTAAATTTTTCTTGCATTGGGTAGCCAGATTGTTAATATGTTGACAAATTAAAAAAAAATATTTTTTCGAAAAAAATTTTCCACAATTTTCTTAAATTGAGAAATTTGAGGTCACCGACGGAGGTCTATATTTCGAGATCTTACACATGCTTTGTTTTGTGTTGAAATGCATTGTATTAATGCACTATTAGTTGCAGTGAGAAGAAAGAGACTGATGTGTACTACTCTAATCATTTAAAGTAGCCTTAACGATACCATTTAGTATAAGAACTCATCTAGTCTCTATTTATTACCCTTGTCATGGTTTTAAACGCCCTCACAAGGTAGCAATCATTTCTTAAGTTGCTCACCAAGGACAGACTTTGCCAGTTTAAAAGGTGTTTGGTATGTTTTACCAGTGAATTAAAAATTGTAACAGGAACGGAGCATTGAATGTATAAACTAGAAAAAGGCCAATATAAAAATTTTATGGTAAGAATTTTTTACGATTATTTTAATAGAGCAGTAAATCTTGATGTTCCAGAGTCGAAAGATGATTGGTTGAACATCGAAGCAAAACAAGCCACCACATCAGCCAGGATTGGGCAGCCATTGATCGAGGAAGAAAATTTTCAAAAAGAGGGTCAGAACAAATATTTTAATTGAAAAATAATCTGAAAATTGAATGATATATACACTTAAAATAAATTATATTTTATACATAAAATCCGTGGAAAACACTACATCTATTTTTAATTAACTTGGTTTATTTGCATATTTGTTAAAAAGTAAGAAATAAATCACAGACCGCAAAAGAATTGAAAGAAAAAAACTTTTCGTCTCAGCACAACATTGTAATTCCCTTGAGAAACTAAAAATTATTTTCAAATTAAATTGTGATTAAAATTATCTGATAGTGCTAAGCCGTCAAAAGATGGACCCATTGCATTACACTTTGTGACTTAAACTGCAATTTTAACGTCAAAAAGCAATTTTCTATCCGCAGAAAAAGAGCAGCATATAATAAAAGAGTATGTTAAATATTTGTTTAAAGTTTGCTAAAGTTGCTTAAAATCATTCTTTAGCCACCCCCCCCCCCCCTATCACCTTGCTGCAATGAGCTCATTACATATATCACAACTTTTTCATTTTTATTATTTTATTAAAAATATCTATGGGCTATTGTAAGACAGTAAACAAGAAATAACAGGTTATTTTTTATTAAAAATTAAATCTGAATTAGTCGAGTCTTCGAGACATTCATCTGAAATCCAGCTGTATCCTTGACTTTTGAATCAGAAAGTGGAAAGTTCGACGTTAATAATCCCTATTTGACATAGAGAAGTTTTCAGGCGCGCACCTAATCCCTTAAAAGTTTTCGGAATTCATAGTTTTATTTGTTGGAAATACATTTTCAAAGATTATTGGCAAAATGTACTTCTGACGAAAATATGGATTATTGATCACCACCCCCTTAAGGTAAGGGTGTTACGCCTTTTTCTTCGTCACTAACTTTTCGAGACGCGGAACCATCTCATTTATGGAGTTTGGGGTTCCATATCGCCGACGAACTCCCTGGAAACAACCTACCACTGCTTCAATTAATCAAATAATCGTGAGGAAATTTGAAAATTTGAAATTTTTTGGAGTTTGAATGTCGCATAGTAGGATAATAACCCGCGAATCGTCTACGTGCTGCCCATTTCAAGTAGGCTGCAAATAAGATGTTGCATACAACAGTTTGGTGCGAAGCATGCACATGATGTCATTTGGCTATAAAATAAGCTTTATTAATATTATTCTATTTATATGAATTTTTCTATTTTTATCATGACAGAATACTTCTCAAAAATGTATAAATCAACACAATCAAATTAAAATAAAAAAAGTAAAAGCGCAAAAAGATTCAAATGTAGATTTTTGGGAATTTCAACGTCACTCTACGTAGGAATGTTTGTTTTTACCTCCAGGGATTGCTAGATTTCTTGGTTTGACCCCGAAGACTTCGCAAATGTAGTTATTTAACTTTTTTTTTCGGAAGCTCCAAAGAAAGTTTCTGCATTTTTGAAGACGCGATTTTCACCAGATCGAAAATATTAGGCACACAACCAGTATTACACCTTATACACACACCTTACACCTTCACACACCTTTATAGTTGTTGTTTTATGTTAAGTTGGTAATTTTCTAACTATTTTTAACAAGAATAAACATTTCATATTTTTTTATTCTTTTTTTAATTTTTTAAGGAAATTAAAAATCAGAAAAAAATATGTCTAATTATACGTGTCCGAAGATACAAAAACTTTTAAAAGGTCCTTTCATGACCATCAAGCAAAACTGTACAAAAAAACTCTTATCCTCTATCTCCTTCTGATTGAAGAATTTAAATATGTGAAGAAATTACGCTTTTAGTTACCTTGGCTTCGGAACTCATTTTTTTGAGATCAACATTTGGAAGTTTTCAGTTTTTTGAAGTGATTAGCAAGTTTGATAGCAATTTCATCGATAAATACAACTTTTCCATCTTTAATGAATCGGAAGGGCAGTTGGATAATTCGAAAAAATAAACTCCTCCAAGTACGAAAAAATAGCCACTTATCGAAAAGACGTTGTGTCCATCTTGACTTTTCCGCCATGATTTATATCACTTCTACCAAATTGTAATTAGAAACAAATTGCGTGGGGAATACAGGGTGTTAAGGTTTTTCCCTTCTTTTTTCCAACTGGTTACACTTGATTTTCGCCGTTTTGAATTGGTTGATCTGAGATAAACTCTTCTGACAACACAATCCAAAACGCGGAAAAAACAGTTGTAACCAGTTTGGAAAAAAGAAGGTTAAAAACCTTACACCCTGTATATTGGTAGAATATGCTAAGATTTCTTTTCTTAACTTTCTCCGTCCGTACTTAAAACCTTAATCATATCCTTGTGCAGTGTACGCGACATCATTTGCTATAATTTGGAGGTTTAATTTGAAATATCAAAGGCAATAGTTGGGCTTCCCTGGATAACGGTTTTTCAAATTTTTGGCCGCATTAACATATCCGAATCTTCCGACTGAAGATCTGAGTCGTTCTCAGCGATTGCCGAATAGTTATATCCAGCAATTTGGGTCTGAATAGGTTCCCCTGATTAGCGTCTTCGATTATTCCGACTCATTTTCCACTCTGGCCCAAAAACAAGGCGTCTTGGTTGAAGTTTATCCTCAATTTCGATAACCTAGTGATAATAACTTTATGTTGGATTTGCTGTCAATTATCTGCATTTCAGAATATCCACATTAAATTCTATCTTATTTTTTTGGCTAAAGGTTTTAAGAGGTTTTATGTAAAGAAAAGTGGAAAATTACCGTAACATCGTGTCAGCTGGTTGACCAGGATCACGGTTGTTTCTAAGACCTTCAATAAGCTTGCATCAGTTCATCCAGAGTTAGAATGCAGATCAACAGTTTGTTCTATCCGATAATACTATGAAATTCATGGGTTGGAAATTTCTCATTTATCCTTTCATCTCTATTTCAGCGGAAATAAGTATAAAAATCTAACAATTTTTGTGAAATAAATTTCAGTTTGTGCTAAAAATTTTAGAATCCTTGTCTTTTATAGGGCTGGTGGGATGAGCTTATTAGCAGTTGATTATTTGGCCGATTTTTGCCGATGTCTCAATGCAGCGTGTCAACAAAAATTTTTGAGCTAATTTTGCGGCATTTCGAATTTGTTTGTCGATTTCATTCCAGAAAAAAAAAAAAAATAAATTTCGAACAAAAAATTTCGAAAAATTTGGATTTTTCCAAGTATTTTTTTTCAAAATCGTGCTGTATTTGAGAAACCATATCAGAATTATTATTTTTTTTCGGCATCGGTTTTCTTGTTATGTAAGCTATTAAGAAAAAATAAGTAGATAAACATTTTTTGAAAAAATAATAAAAACTTGATCAAAAATTGGGAAATCTGGCGAATCAGACGCAACCGAAACTTTGAAGTCTCGAGGAAGCAAATCGAAAAAGAGATGTTATGAAAGATTCCACTGTCACGGGAACACACAATTTGTAAAAAGTGTTTTTTTTTATAGAAAAAAACTGACATCGTGCTCTAATTGAAATTGAATAAAGTACTCAATACACCCAAAACAGTCAATTACATGTAATTTTGTCGATTTTGAGCAAATAGACCAAAATTACATTGTCTCAATTCCACTTTACTCCTAAAAAACCATTGATAGTGGGCGTTATAAAATATATGGAATTTTGACATCTCATGACTTAAATAAAATGATACGAATTTAGTCAAAACCGGGTTTTTAACCAGTATCACGACGGGTACGATCATACAAAAAACTTTTAAATAATTTTTGAAATAAAATTCAGACAAAAATCAACTATATTTCAAGATTCAGTATCGGCAGGCTGTCCCGTTTAAACAGGACTGGCGTTTTTAAAAGGTAAATGCTGTCGTTACCGCCTTAAGGGGGTTCTATAGGCAGCCTTATATTTTGTTAATGTGAAATCCGATTGACTGATTTACAATTTTTGATCTCCGCGTATACTGTTTAATTATATAAAAAGATAAAATTTCAAAAAATTCAATATTTTTGGATGGTTTTTTATAAAATTCGAAATAAGCTTATTTTGAGTATTAAAGTTCTTAGGCAAGTCGAAAATAAAAAATGTTTTTCTGCTTTTCGCTCGAAAACTGGTTAAATATTTTTAAACCTTGTTATCTAATACCGTTTCCAAAAAATGTTAATTACGAAGCGTTTTGGTACACTTGAAAATGTCATACGATGACATTGAAGTCAAAAAATAAATTTTCAAATCGTACTCCTGGGAGTTAAAAAATGAAATCGTTTCATTAGACACAACAATTTTGTTGACAATTAATACAAAAAACTATAGTGCACGGAAAAATAGTTTGCCATGAAGCATGCAAAAAAATACAACTTTCCGTGACCAAAATAGCAAAAAACAGTCCTTTTCGCCAGCTTTGATACCTTTTTAGTAAGAAAATTAAAAATCGACAACAATTTTTTCCGCCTTTGAATTTCGCAGATAATGTCAAATTTTGAAACATTTCCTAAATAGGACGAAAAAGAAATACGGCTTTTTCAAGAATTTGTTTGCTCCTGGTTAACCTCATTTACCGGTTGGTTCAACATGCTATCTTGAAAATATAATTCAAAGCGTCTTCCAGAGATTACGAACTAACTTATCAGAATGTTTTATTCACTTCCTATGTCTATGCCGAGAGAAATAAGCAATTCAAAAAGTCCATTTTGCCTATAGAACCCCCTTAAGGGGGTTGTTGGTGTAAAATCTAGCTTATTGCAAGCAAATTAAAATAGCGATAACGTTGGAAATATAGCAGGAGTGAATACATTTGAAAATTCATATGTTAATTAGAACCGTGAAGATAACTGAAAGAGAAAAAAAAATATTTTGTAATAATTTTCATGGCCAGAGGGCGATTTTAAAATATGCTAAATTTCAGCTTGTTTTAACTCTAGAATGCGTAATAAAATTCGCATTTTTCAACATATTTTAACACAATTTTCTGGGATCGTGCAAAAACCACGCACTGTTTGAATGCCGTTTTCTGATTATTTAATTATGATTTGAATCGGCTAAGAAATCAGAAAATGTATTTTTTACAACAATGGAAAATTTATTTTCTCATCATTTNGCGTGAGTTTAAAGCTGCTATTTTTATGAACCGATCATTTCCTTAATTAATAATCCTGCTTGATTATCGGCTTGAGATGGGAAAATATTCGGTTGAACACAGCGGGCCGTCAGTGTGTCTTTTTCCGACACAATTTTAAGTCAAAGGGACGAACCATTTTACATTTCAGATAATCTTATTTATTTTTTGTTGTTCTACAATTGTTGGTACCTATGTTAAGTTTTTGTCTTTTTATAAATATTTTTATAAATAGTTAATTTTTATAGATAGTAATTTCTTTAAATAGTTAACATTTCACTAAAGTTGACTTCGCTACTTGAAACTAAAGCTATTCATCGATATATCGATTTTGTTAATAAAACCCCGTTTTTTGTTTCACTCAAACCGACATCATTTCAATATTTGTGGATTCGCTACTTGAAACTCACGCGGTAGTTAATATCTTTTTCTCAAAGGATATATGTTAAAAGACACATGAGCTCTGACCCCTGAGCTCTTTAAGGGGTGCGCCGCTCGTGCCGGGCTCAAAAATGCAGACTAAAACTTGTAGTCTGTTTTAAAACCGCGAATTTTGAAATGAATAACCCCCTTTGTACGCCCGAGAGTTAATTATCGCATCCTGCAACCTGCAATTTATTGAGATCTCCCGCAAGAATAACCTTAGAAACGCCTCGGAGTTAACCTCCAATATAACCCTCGGAGTTCACACAACGATTCGTTATCTTTTTTATAATTTTTTTAGAAACTTGTAACGATTTTTGTGATTTCAGAAAACGTAGCTTATTTATTGGCAACTTATCGGAATATGGATTAAGGGTCTTAAGCTGACAGATAGTTACTTTTCGAACGATACGAACAACGCGGGATACCAGTCCCAATCAAAACCCTGGATCTTAAATAAAGCCGATTTCATTGGTCAGATTTTGGCGAAATAACCAATTTTATTCTCTGAATCCGCATTTTTAAATAGTCGCGATCTGTCGGTACTCTTAGTCCATATCTGAAATATTTCAATAGTAAACAAGAAAATAAAGAAAAAAAAATAGAAACAAAGTTCTTTATCAATAATTTTTAATTAACGATTTTGATTTCTGTAAACTTACTAAAGTTAAGTGACTAAAAACTAGTTCATTTTTTTTCAAAAAAATTAATAAGTAGATAAGAACGGTAAGAATATCTGTGAGCATCTATGATAAAAATATACAGCCAGAATGTTGATAACAAAAAGAGATAAATCAAGGGGGTGGTCGTCGCATTTAAAGAAGTTTTCGATAGCCAATTGTCGCACAAGTACGAATCGTTGGACCAACGTTCACCTTTCTTCGAGATATTTCAACAAAAATCTTGCATCCTAAAAAACAATCCAAATTAACGGATGGCTCGTCCAATCAGAACCGTGCTAACAAAAGTGACGGAATTATTTTTTCAAAATTTATCTCTGAGTTTTCAAGGTTCAACAATGATTCATGTTTTAAATTAACCGGACAGAACATGAGCAGCCAGCTTCGTTGAGTTTTTGGAAACATTCTTTGATTTGGCCTCAGAATCACCAAAAAATGTATTTTGGTCTAGTTAACATAGGATCAAAATACTGTTTTTGATGATTCTGAAGCCAAAAAAAATCAAAATCTCAACACGGCGGTCTGCTCACGTTCTGTCCGGTGTATTTAAAACATGAATCATTGTTGAACCTTAAAAACTCAGGGAGGAGATACATTTGAAAAAATAATTCCGTCATTTTTGAAAGCACGTTTCTGATTGAACGAGCAATCCGTTAATTTGGATTGTTTTTTAGGATGCAAGATTTTTGTTTATATATCAAAGAGAGGTGAAAATTGGTCCCACGATTTGTACCTGTGCGACAATTGGCTATCGAAAACGCCTTAAAATGCGACGACCACCCCCTTAAGACTCATTATTTATGAGTCATCAGAGACCTTCTTGGTTACTTAATTTTTTCATTTTATGAAGAATTCACAAAGATTTCAGATGCGCATAGTGAGAATCATGCGCAAGACTGCGGGAAAATTGCAAATGCCGATTTAATATTTTAACCGTCGTTTTCCCTGGCCAAAATGCCGAAAATTAAAAAAAATATTTTATTTTATTTCTTCGTAGTTTTTTGTCCAGATATTTTTCTCGTTTTGGTCGTATCATTTTAATTTCAACCTAAGAATTTTGACCGCTGTGCACCCTAATTATGACTGAAACTTTTTAAATGAGGTCGAAATATGGTTTTCGATAATGCGGAAGCCAAATAAAAAGTATCAAAATTACTCTTCTCGGGGGTCTGCTCACTTTTTGTCTCGTTAATTTGAGCTATAATCATTAATAAACCCTGAAAACTCAGGGAGGAGATACATTTCTTAAACATAATTTCGTCAGTTTTGTAAGCTCGTTTTTATTTGGAGGAGACATTCGAATTTTTTAACAAGAAACGAGCATTAATTGTGCGCACCTGAGGCTCTATTCTAAAGCTGCTAAAAACTATTCCGCTAATAAGTTCAATCTGATCTAATAATAAAAAGTTTTCGTTATACGTTAATTCATTTATTTTTTACTCAATGATTATGGAATAAACCGAAACGTCCTAAAATAAAAATTTTAAATCTAAGACGTAATATAGAATTTTTTTAGGGTGCAAGATTTTTGTCCAAATACTTTCAAGCAAAGTTTTATTTAGTCGAACAATTTTTAGTAATCCGGCAATTGGCCATTGAAAACCCAAATTTTCTCTTAAGTCTTGACGACTACCCTCTTAAACGCGAAAGTAACGAATATAAATTATCATAGATTTTNGTATATTGAGGGGAATATATGAGGGCACGTTAATTCGCCTAAAATTATCCGCCTAAAAATAATCCACCTAATTTTTACTTTTAAAAAAGTCAATTTTTGACTAAACTTTCTAAAATTATGTTGTTTTCTGGCGTGCATGAAGAAAATTAATACCTTTACTGTCAAATTATTCAAAAAATTCAGTTCCCAGAACAATAAACCTTATAAATTTGGAGTTCCAATTTTTCAAAAATTAGGCGGATTATTTTTAGGTGGGTTAACGTTCCCTCGAATAATATAAACCCAGTAAAAAGTATTTCGTCAAGAGCTTATATCCGTAATACGGATTCCGTATCCATCAAAATGCACCGACCTCCTTAAGGGTATCCCGGTCCCTAATTTGACATATTCTCGATAAAATATTAGCCGAACACGGCCTCGAGGATATAATTCAGATTAGCCAGTTTGTAGAACTGGCTTCAACTTGCGAAAAAAATTTGCCAAAACTTTTTTGTATGACCACACTCCTTCACACATAGGCGGCCCAAGAGCCACCTAAGCCAAAACGGAAATTCCTACTCCTCTGAGGTTATATTTTGTAATAAACCTCAATTTTATTTATGTCATAAAATGCACCAAATCTAATTGTTATGTGTAGAACGCATAAAACAACCTAATGACAACAAAAAATTTCGAAAATATGACGTTTTTCGATTTTTTCTAAGTATTTCTCAAGATTATCGTTCATAAAATAACGTTTGTCAATTGATCCATAAAGATCAAAAAATAATCGGGTTGCGTGAAGCCAACTTTCCTCACTGAACTTGTTCCCAGCTTTCTTTGACCTACTTCGAAATAAAGAAGCACATTTTGTTTCGGAACATTTTTCCCGGACCTTGAAAAATCATATTTTTGTTGGGCCCGAATATTTGACAAAACGCCAACTAAAAGTTCTCGTTTGGTTCAGGACTAGCTTTGCAAAACTTGAGTACTAATTTCGTGAAATCTAACCTGGGAGGAAAGATTTCCGATGAAAAAGTCCAAAACCGGTATCTGGACCGGTTGTTTACGTTCTAGAATAAATAAGCACTATCGACAAAAGCTCCTACAAAAGTTTGGATACTAATATACAGGTATTAAAACATTAGGTTATTTCAAATAACCTCAGAGGAGTAGGAATTTCCGTTTGGCTTAGGTGGCTCTGTGCCGCTTATGTTGTTGAAGAGAGTGTGTCAATACACAAAGTTTGGCAAATTTTTTGTCAAGTTGAAGGCTAGTTCATACAAACTGGTAATCTGAATATATCCTTGAGGCCCTGTTCGGCTAATATTTATCGAGAATATGTCAGATATTAGGAGCAGGGATTCCTTAAAAGGTGAAAGATAAAAATCAAATGATGTCAGAGTTCATATAAGAAAATTATCACAATTCAAGTGTCAGTTTCATAAGTAAAAATAGGAGCCAAACATTTAAATGTTCTAAATTAACAATAAAAAACTTCGATTAAAAAGTTGAAATTTTAACTAAAAAGACAAGTTTCACAATTACAAACATACAATTTATTGTTATAGACTTATATAGCTTTATAAATCTAAATAAAGTCGACAATCCCTAAATTCAAAATTGAAGGCTATTAGATTTGAAACTTCAAAGCACTGGCGGAGATAGTTCGCAAACGGTTGATACGGATCTGTTGAAACTGCGGGGCATAATAACACTTTCGAGCTACATCCCATTGCCAAATGCGACTAGCGAGTTTTGCCGGGAAAATAGCAAAATGAATCAGTTGCGACTTATCCGGCCATTTGAAGTTTAAACAAAGATCTTAGCCTTTCAAAACGACAACGAGATTGAAGTAGAAAAAGGCCGAGAAAAGTGAAATGTACAGTCCTAAACCCCTTAAAATCGCGTCCACCTTAGAGTGCAAAAAAATCCCTTTGACCCCTTACAGGGTCCTATTTCTGAAAACAAGACGATACCTTAAAACAGCAATATTCACTATTGCACAGTACCATCACTTTTAACGTACAAATGCTTTTTGAGATCTATACCGATCCATCACCTGGTGAATAGGAATTTCGCGACATCGTTTTGCGGGCAAAATTGTGTTCATTGTTTAATGTCATAGAGACTCAAAATACCTGCATAAACCGTTGGTTGACCTTGAAAATCTATACAATAAAAAGAAGAAAATACGCATTTGCTTTAGCGTTAATGTTTGATATTCGCACAAAAAAGGGAAATATAGTCTTTATAAAGCGTTATAGAAAACGGTCGAAAATAAAACACAGTCTTATTGGCTGACCAGCTAACTTATTGAGCAAGTAAGTTTTATTTGGGATGTTATGAACATTTATTCGTATTATGGGAAACTTCACTTCTTGAAAAACCAGACAACATTAAAATTCGAATGTTTAACGGGTGGTCGTCCGCATTAAGGGTTTCAATAGCCCAATTGTCGCAAAAGTACCAAATGCGTCGAGCCAACTTACTCTTTTTGATATTATCTAAACAAAAATCTGCATCTAAAAACATCAAAGACGGAATGCCTCGTCCACATCAGAAACGTCTACGAAATTGACGGAATCATCTTTTCAAAATGTTCATCTCCTCCTGAGTTTTCAAGGTTCAACAATGTACAGAATTAAATTAACCGGGCAGACTAGCAGACCGCTGCGCAGAGTTTTGGAAAAATTCTTGAATTTGGCTCAGAATCAACCAAAAAACAGCAACAGTTGAACCATAGGGTTCAAAATAATGTTTTGGAAATTTTGAAGCCAAACAAAGATTTCCAAAAAACTCTGCCAGGGTCTGCTCGCGTTTGTCCGGTTTATATAACTCATGAATCATGTGCATCCTTGTAAACTCAGCGGAGAGATACTATTTAAAATTTGTTTTTTGTCAATAGTATCTCTCCTGCGTTTTTAAGGTACAACAATCCATTCTAATAAATTAACCGGACAAACGCAGCAGACCGCTGCGCAGAGTTGTTGGAAAAAATCTTTGATTAGGCTTCAAATCCCAAAAACATTATTTGACCCTATTCACAGTCAAAAAACAGTTTTTGTGATCTGAAAGCCAAATCAAAGAATTTCGTGCCTCACGGTCTGCCCCACGTTCTGTCCGCTTAATTTTAATCTCATGTAAGTGTGAACTGAAAACCATGGGAGGAGATACATTTTAGAAAAATATTGTCACTAATTTAATGCACGTTCTGATTGGACAGCCATCGCTTGATTTAGGATGCGAAAGATTTTTTTAAAATAGATCAAAGAGAGGTAAAGTTGGTCCAACGTTGTACTTTTGCGACAATTCGCTATGAAAACCCTAAATGCGACGACCACCCCTAAAACTAGAAATTGAGAAAAACTACAATGGTATTTTTGAGAATAATCAAAAATCGAAAAACAAAAGATTATAAAGAAAAAATTGCCTCAGAAAAAAACATGTCCCTTAAATGCGCATACCCTTGACCATTAAAATGCCATCCTTTTTTTCTGCATTTTTTTTTGCCTTTATAAAGAGGTCCAGGACGTATTATGTTTCCTGCAGATCCCTAAAGCAAAGAAAAAAATATGCAAACAAACTTGAAAAGAAACGTCCGCTTAGATCAAGCTTAGACGCCGAAAATTTCCAAATCACTATAAAAAGGCGTAGGTTTGCCCAAAAAACGTCCGCTTAGGTAATTTTAGGTGGGCCCACCCCTTCTCGACGATTACGGAAAACAGTAGCGATATCGAAAAACGGTTTTTTGTCATTCAACTGCCAACTAAAAAGTTAATAGAGAAATTATTAATTGGATTGACTTCCGTTCACTGACACAAACCGGAATGTAACTTTGGTAGTTCGAATCTCGATGGACCCAATTTTTTTCTTAAAATGAGCCGTAAAGTAAAATTTTTATGTTGTTCATTTTAATCACGAATTTCTGACACATACGCTTGACATCATTTTAGAATCCTGTCAAAAAAAAACGAGTTTCGATTTTTTTTTCCAATTTATACGAAAATACCACTGCAAGTCGCTAAAGGACAGGCAAATTTGTCCGTTGTCCATGTCGAAACGTGTTTTGTCCATGATAAAAATTCAACCTAAAAATGCTCTTAAAAGTGAACCAACTAGCTAGAGAGCTAAAACGCAAGCCAAAATGTGCGCACGACTTAGGCGACCTCTCAAAAAAAGATTGAGGGTACAGGTGTCCAGCTGTTATGTTCTTTCAAATACATATATATGTTCAAGAAAAAATCAAAAATTATTTTTGAAAACAATTTTTTCTGTAAAATAAACATCACCAGTAGATGTCGTTAAAAAAAGTACCGCTAAGTTTGTATTCCATTGTCGGCGTGATATCATAGAAATCTAGAGTGTTAAATGGCAACTGCGTCGTTCTGGTCTATTATTCCTGAATTGTGGGGCGGTCTTCTTAAGGGTGGGGCGGTCGTAATTTTGACACTTGTATAGAATAATGTATGCATAGCATAATATCGGTTATGACTAAAGTTGATCCAGGAATCTTCAGTGCAATAATTTTTTAAAACAATCTAGAACAAAAATCAGAATTTTAAACCTTCAAATATTAGCTTAACCCGCAAAACGTATTCACCTTAATAGAACATTTTTATTGTAAAAATGACCCCCCTAAAACGATCATGAAATTGAAATACGACAAGCTTAATCGAACTAAAATCAATTATTGGCAAGCAAAAATGTAAACCTAATTATCGAATTGCGCTGATCGTGTCAAATTCGATTAACTGTAAGCAACTTTGTCAGTGAAATCTCAGCTTCAATTGGCGGTACTTTGTTCCGATCAGACGACCTTTTTCCGAACCTTCAATATCCGGTTTACTTATAGTCATCAGAAATTACTAGGTGAAATCAAAAATCCGAAGACCACCTAATGACACACTATTCATCTACCTGAGTCAAAAAAACGGTCTATTCGAACATCCCTAGAAAGATAGAGTGAAGACGAAAAATTGAAAAACGGCTCACAAAGTGCATCTAAAAAATCAAAGCGAAATTCAAAAAAATGGCTCCGACTATAGTAACCTCACTCTTCCCGTACTCTGTGTAAATCTTTCAGACGCTGGGTAGTCTAAAAGAAGATAATTTGAAAAAACCGTTAGTGCTAGAATAGAACACCACGGTGGTGGATGACTGTGTTTGCGTCTATAAGGACAACTGAATTGCCAATAGTTCGAAAAAGAGTCAATTATAGAATTTTGACAAAAAACATAGTTGAAGACTTTTTTTTTTTTGCTCTTCGGTCAAAAATTCGAAAAAGAGGTGTTTATAGATAATTGATGAACAAAAACACCTATTTTAGAGACAAATTGCAATTGTGCCTAAGTTGCCCACTATTCCTGTTTTGCACATATGCCTTAGTTGCCAAAGCTAGGTGCCAATTTCTAGTGCCAATGGTCCTAATATTTGCCATATGTCCAAATTTCTGCAATATCCCCTTAGGCTTTGCAATAGTGTTGTTAGGTATCCCATATGTCGCCTTAAATTTCCAAATGCCCTATAATACAAAATTTACTTAATTCCCCCAAGCAATTAGAAATTAGGAACAATTGGAAATATAGGACAATTGCGGCAAATTAGACAATTTGAAAATTAGGACAATTGGGAATTATCAGGACAATGAGAATAGATAAGAGACGAATTGGGAAATAGAGGAAATTGGAATAGCAGGACATGGGAATAAAGGACAATTGGGGAATAAAGGACAATTGGGGAAATAGGACACTTTGAGGAAAGCTAAGGCCCAATTCTAGAATATAAGGACAATTGGAAAAGGACGAATTGGGAAGAAGACAATTTGGAATATAAGAACTTGAGAACAAATTAGGATAATTCGGGTAAATAAGCAAAAATTGGAAAAATTTAGAACAATAACACACATTCTAGGAAAAATCCTTCATAGCCAAAAGACCCCTTCAAAAAGTGAAGACAAAAAAAAAGGCTTCATCTAAATTTCTCAAATTGTCCTAACATTATCGACAAATTTATATTAACCATAATTTCCCCCAAAAAATTAAAGACTACCTAACTAGTTTATAAAAATCCTATTTACTTGTATGGTCCTTTTTTATAAATATCTCATATTTCAAAAATCTACTATTCGTGAATTGCCTATATGGAAATTGTCTTCCCTATTTCCCCAAATGTTATTTATAATTTCTCTCAATTATCCTTATTTGAACTACAAATTGAAGAATCATAAGAAAATTTGGATATTTTAAGATACTGAAAAATAAAAATAAATTGGACATAAACGACAATATGAAAATGAGGACAATTGGGAACAAAAGAACAATTTAAAAAAATAAGGGGAATGGAATTTTAATAGCAGAAGCTAGTATGTTGCCAAATCATGTCCTATCCCTCCATTCGAAATTATCGAATTATTGAAAACCATAATTTTTTCCGAAAAATGATACCGACCGTTTTTTTTTTTGCCTTCACCATAGTTCCCGAAAAAGAGTAATTTTGACAACAAACCCTTTTGAATTTTTGCTATATTTGCTTATTAGGGACCCCAAAACTCAAAGCGAGGTTTGGCCCGATGATTTCTGCAAGCCTATAGCGGGTCCTTAGACCCCTCTAAAAAACCACAGTAAACAAGGTTGACTTTGAGATTTAATCGTAGCCCAAGGCTAGACCTATAACGAGTACCTAAGCCTCACCACTACCCAGATATATTATGAGCGGCATGAAAGTACCAATTACGACGCCACCCCTACTCAACTTGACTGGCCATCAGAGCAACGAATCAGGAAAATTCCGACGATTTCATAACTGCGGCATCAAACGGCCTCAAATTCCAGGCCTAAATAGCACAAAACGAAGAAAAAAAAATCCAAAAAACATTCATTACATGTTTAAGGCATTATTCGTCAATTCGTCAATTTCCCAACAACAATATAAAGTGTTTTCATCTACACAACTTTCGAAAGGCCAAACTCGTTGTCATAACGGTCCTCTCCATAGCCAACTTAACATATAAATCAGATCTCCTACCCGGGGACCCCGGTATCCCGATGAACCTACACAAAATTCTCCATTGAGCTTTTTTAGTTAGCAGTGAATGCAAAAAACGTTCTCGTATCGACTATGGACCATAGCCTAGTTCCCGATCATCATGAGAAGGTCGGCCGCCCCCCACAAACACTACCCACTACCACCAAACCGCACATCTAAAAACTTGGAACCTCAACTATAAGTGTTACACACATCCACATCTTTGAGCCATCGTCCCACCTTCCGCCGCGCCAGCTTATCGACTTTTCAGCAAATCTTGACACTATTGCATTGTGTCCCCCATGTCTTAATAATTGTCAATTTTCCCG
>SCLH01000471.1:29478-70850 GCA_004367855.1 Oikopleura vanhoeffeni | reverse complement strand
ACCGCATTAAGGGGGGTTCTAGTAAGGCAGCCTATATATTTGTAATGTGAATCCATTGACTGGATTTTTACCATTTTTGATCTCCGGGTATATGTTTATTATATAAAAAGATAAATTTCAAAAATTAATATTGTTCGGATGTTTTATAAAATTCGAAAATAAGCTTATTTTGAGTATAAAGTTCTATAGGCAAGTCTATTTTTCTAACCAAACGACTAGAATCTGATTTTACGATTTTGAACTCAACGTGGTCTTAGCATAAAAAGTGAAAATATCGAAAATGGCAAAATTTTTGAAAAAAATAATTCAAAATTGTTCGAGTGTGAAAGAAAAAGTTTTCTGCTTTCGAGCCGCAAGTTAATATTTCGCCATAAGTTTATAATAGCTAGTTCGCAAAACATTTACTACGAATCGTTTTAGATACACACTTGAAAAATTGTCATAGCGATGACATTGAGAGTCAAAAAATAATTTTCAAATCGAGTCCTGGGATTAAAAAATGAAATCGTTTGCATTGAGACGACGGAGCAGAGTGTGACAGGAGTAACGTACAAGGAGAGATAAGTGCACGGAAAAATAGTTGCCAATGAAGCAATGCAAAAAAATATGCAACTTTCCGCTGACAAATATACAAAAACAGTTTTTGCCAGCTTTGATACTCTTTTAGTGAGAAAATTAAAAAAATCGACAACAATTTTTTCTCGCCTTTTGAATGTCGGGGGTCTTTTTCCCGCATGCTGAAAAAAGTGGTTTTTCGCAATTTTCTAGAAGACAGTTTTATCAGAAATAGACCTAAATGTGTTTGGAATACAGATCATATAAAGTTCTGAGGTTGAGAGTGGGACACAATCTGTTCTAAAAATTTTAAGCTCAGCTGTTCTAGAATTCGAATACGTGGTTGTAACCAAATTATTTTTTAAAACAATGTTAAATTTTTCGACTTTTATATAAATTTTCCCTTCAAATTTGCCCAATAACTGCTAATCACTCGTCCTTTCTATCCCGGTAAAATTTAACTTATTCTTAGCTAGATTATTTAGAGAATTTGATTTTTGTATAACCGATGATTTTTCCAATTCAAGATTTTTTTCTTCTGAAATATCTCAAAGTCGATCGTCAAAAAAAGATCTTGTGTCACTGAACACAAAAGTCTGAGAAACCAAATTTTATATTGTTCAATATTGAGGTCGAAAACCAAAAATACAAAATCGGTTAACATTAACATCTCTAGCAATTCGAATTAAATGTGCAAATTTCGTAATTCAATTTTTTCACATTCATGGCATTCCAGATTGGACTCATGTTAAAAATTCTGAACTCATTTTGGTACCGAAGCTTTAAAAAAGCCATAAGACAAAAATGCGGGAAAAAGAACCCGAGACCCTTTGAATTGCAGATGAATGTCAAATTTGACACATTTCCTAAATACAAAAAAGAAATACGGTCTTTTCAAGAATTGTTTGCTCCTGGTTAACTCATTTACGGTTTGTTCAAATGGCCCCCCCTATTTTAAAAAATATCTCAAAGCGTCTTCCAGGATTACGAACTAACTTATCAGAATGTTATTATCTCTCTATTCTATGCCGAGAAAATTAAGCAAATCAAAAGTCCAATTTTGCACTATAGACCCCTTAAGGGGTTGTTGGTGTAAAATTAGCTTATTTGCAAGCAAATTAAATATACGATACGTGGAGAATATAGAGGAAGGAAAATAATTACTGAAATTTCAATATGTTTATTTGAACCGTGAAGAAACTGATGAAGAAAACAAATATTTGTAATAATTTTTCATGCCAGAGTGGCGATTTTAAAATATTGCTACATTCAGCTTGTTTTACTCTAGAATGGCGTAAATAACAATCGCATATTTCAACATCTTTAACACAATTTTCTGGGATGTGCAAACCACGCATGTTTGAATGCAGTTTCTGATTATTAACTTATGATATTAATCGCTAAGAAATCAGAAAATGTAATTTTTTACAACAATGGAAAATTTATTTTTCATCATTTTCGAAAGAGCTTGGACGAAAACTAAAATATGAGAACGCGAAATTCTTGGGTGTAACTGGAGTACAATTCGAAAAATTCATCACAGTTGTATGCAGCATGTAAAACTTTTAACCTGATGGAGAACACAAATCAAGCAACTCATAAATAAGCACTAAATTTCATTTAACGGTCAGCATTTACCTACTGATTTGTGTTCAATCGAAACGAAAGAGTAGACGGACAAAATATATTGCTAATATATTTTGAAAAATTTGTCATGTAATAAATAAAAGCCACTTTGAATTGCTTGCATATTTTCAACATTTAGCACCCACACCCTTAAGGGGTTGGTCGTCGCATTTATAGGTGTTTTCGATAGCCTTGTCGCACAAGTACAAAATGTTGGACCAACTTTTACCTCTCTTTGATTATATTAAACAAAAATCTTGCATCTTAAAAATAACCAAATTAACGGATGGCTCGTCAATCAGAAACGTGCTTACAAAAGTGACGAATTATTTTTTTCAAAAATGTATTCTCCCTGAGTTTTCAAGGTTCAACATGATCATATGTTTAAATTAACCGGACAGAACGTGAGCAGACGCCAAGGTGAGTTTGGAAAAATTTCTTGATTTGGCTTCAGAACACCAAAAAACTGTATTTTGCTCTAGTTAACATTGGGTCAAAATACTGTTTTTGGTGATTCTGAAGTCAAATCAAAGATATTTTTCCCAAAAACTCACTTTGGGTCTGCTCAGTTTGTCCGGTTAATTTAAAACATGAAATCATTGTTGAACCTTAAAACTCAGGGAGAGATACATTTTTGAAAAAATAATTCCGTCACTTTGTAAGCGTTTCTGATTGGACGAGCCATCCGTTATTTGAATTGTTTTTAGGATGCAAGATTTTTGTTTAAATATATCAAGAGAGAGTAAAAGTTGGTCCGACAATTTGTACTTTTGCGACAATTGGCTATTAAAAACCCTTAAAATGCGACGACCACCTCCTTAAGGGGGTTGTGAGTGTAAAAAGCAAGATTGAAGAAATTTGTTGCTATATTTTGAATTGTAGCGAAAGAAAACAAATCTGAAAGATAACGCTCTGATTGGATACGCGACTTTTTCAAACGAGTTCTGGTGAAATATGGCAACTTTCATAATACGTTTCATAAATGTTCTGTTTTATTCAATTTGAAACAAAATTGACCGAGCAAATCAGATTTAATCAGATTTCTGAATTTCATTTTACCGCCTAAAAACCGAAGGAATATTTTTTTTAAAACCGGACGACGGCGTAACTATTTAACATCGTCGTACTTTTCCGAAACATCTTTGTTTTATTCAATTTAAAGGAATTGACCGAGAATTAAAAATTTTGTGAATTGAGAACATATTTTTACCAGTTTTTTTATGCCGCACCGGTGAGGCCATCTTCAAGAATCAAAAAAAATTTTGCAGTTGACAAAGAAGGTTTTAGTCTCTTGTATTTATTTCTCATTTTCTTATCTGCCCGTTATGACCTTCCAGTGCTAGAGGAGAGGGCTATTTTCCCAGCAATCCAAAATTTACACCCACACAACCCCCTTAACCCCTGAATGTAAAAATTTTTTTTTGAAGACAATATTATAAACTTCAGACATTTTTCAGGTGTAATGCGCTAATTAAATGGGTGAATCATTATCCACATGAAAAAATTCCTAAATATGAAAGCTTTTTTTCCTGAAAATGGCGAAAAACAGCTTTTTAGGAATAAAATTGACCTTCAATTGCGTTAAATATGAAAAAGTCTACTTTTGAAAAAAATGACGCCTATTACACCCGAAATTTTTATCGAAATTTTTTGCAATGGGCACAAACGGTGTCACAAGATGTTTAAATTCATCAGTAGTTCAGAAACGATTTCGCTTGACCTTCCATCGGTTTGAATAAAAAATACGGAAACCAAATAGATACCAGAAAATTTCACCAATGATTCGGCCTGATTTGTTATAGAGATTTCAAAAAATGACTAATAAAAATTTTTGGACTTGATTTGCGGAAAATTTTGATAATATTTCGATAAAAGTAGACAAAAAATGCCAAATAAACATTTTATGATTTTTCAAAAAAAAGCGGTCAGAAAATATGTAGAAATGCATGAAAAAAGTTAAAGTGGTTATTTTTTCGTTTTTATTCACAGATTTCAAAAACAAAATCAGAAAAAATGCAGAAGAAATTTTGACGAAAAATGCGTAAAATTTTTTTAATGCTTTGAATTTTTTGGAAAATTTTACGAATTCAAAAATAAAAGTTCGTACTCAAATCTTTCCTAAAATAGATAAAAAATGATTTTAATGAGCTGATACACATTTATTCTGGTTCAGCTAACGATAATAAGCACAAAAAATAAACCAACTAATTATTTTCGTAGGTTAAATTGACTCCAATCTGCGACATCGCTGCTACCCCCTTTAAACAGATTCCTTGAATTATTTTCCCTTTTTAATAATTAATGTTTATGTTTTTATCAAAATTGTCCCACATAATCATTTTCAAATACCTTGAAAATCGTATTACTTATAAAGCCTATGCCTTTTTGTTTTTTTATTGCTCGTCGAGCATCCAAAGCATAATTTTTCAACAAATAACGAAAATAAGTCGGGTTTCAAAAACAAAAATTTCTTATAATAAATGTTTTATCTGCAGTTTTTATAGGTTATTTTTGATTAAAAGTTTTCTAAATTATTTATAAGCAGGCAAAAATAGTAGGTTCCATATATGAGACGATTATGCACTGTGGACCAGATAATTTTTAACACTAATCAAAATTCCAAAACTCAAAAAATAAAATTGGATCGGATAGCTCTGTCCCTACTGATAACGATGATTTTATGTTTCACTGACCTTGAGTTACTATTTCAATAGTAATAACTTATAGCGCTAAATGTGTGCCGGTGCCATGTGCATATCCTTTTACCAACCAAAGTTCATCTCAAAAACGTTTACAATCTCTATAGCGCGTGTTCGAATCCCACTAATGTTGTCTAAGTGATTGTCTTAGTGATTGTCTTAGTGATTGCTTAAGTGATTACACACCGATCGAATTTAGCGGTCCCGATCACAAGCACCCTTTCCAATAATCATACTCAAGACAATCACTAAGAGAACATTAGTAGGAATCGAACACGCGCTATAGAGATAGTAAACGCATACCCAAAAATATGAATTTTGGAGATATTGACTGCATTTAATAAGGAAAAAAATATTTTTTTTTATAAAGTTGATATGCTGCAAATATTGACTACATATGCTGACATACTGTTTACCAGGGTTGTAAAAAGGATCATTCTCAACCGGATAATCTTTCCTGATCTCCATTTTTGCCTATCTTTAAACCTACGCAAATAGAGGATGGAAAACCCACGCAAAAGCCGTCCCTGTAACAACCCTGCTGTATACTGTATACAATATGCTAAATGAAGGTAAGGTCATTTTGAAAATCTGCATTCTGAAATTCAATCGACTTTTTAAATCTGACATCCATTATTTTCAAAAGGAAGCAATTTAATTTTTGGCTCAAATTTTTCCCACAAACTTTAAATCTTTGTTAAAGTATCGATATAAAAGCTAATTGCAAGTTAAGTACGGTACTCGACTGTACATCATTTGATGAATGGTAATAACCTGGCAATTGATAGTCGTTATGGTTACTATATTGTTTGATTTTCTTTCTTAAACAATACGAATTCTTCGTTCAAATAATCGCTAAATTAATAGATATTTCAAGATCAAAATGTATTTTCAATTGAAGATGTCGGTTTTTACGGTGTCGTAAAATTTTTTGTTGAGAAAAATTGAAAAAAAATTAAAAATGCCAAAAGAGAAAATTATCCCAGAAAGCTGCTGCTTGCCGAAAGATAGGCTAGAAGAGCTACAGATTTATAAATTTTTACAAGCTGTGAGGGCGGAAGATTTTCACTTGATAACAGAATTAACAATTGAAGGTAATTAAAATATTTGTGTCTTATCTTATATCTTTTTAACAATATAAGTTGCTTTTTAACAATACGTATAAGTTGCTTGAAAGTTGCTTTAAAAATAATTTTAACTTAATAATTTTCGAAAAAGGTTACAAAATTAAATGATCGAGCAAATCTAATTAATATTTTTTTGAGCAGAAATTCTGCTGCAGAATTTATAATATATCCTATTCCGAGTACTGTAGATCAAAATTGCCTAGGTAAAAATACAAACCAATTGTGTGTTCAATTCAGGGATTTGATTGGTTGGTTGGCCCGTCTCACTCTCGTTTGTATTTGGTTTGTATTTTTACCTTGTAATTTTTACCTTGTAATTGGTTTGTATTTTTACCTAGGCATTTTTGATCTACTGTACTCGGAATAGGATATGTGTTCATAAGTTATTAAGAATTTGGAAGTGAAAGCAAGCCAAAATTTAGAATATTTCCAAGTTTGAATTACATATACATTTTTAATTCAATTCAAAATTCACTATAAGTGCGACGATAAGTGACTTTAAGTGCGACCAACTTTGAACTTAATTCGACGCCTATTGAGTCAAAAGTATTGACTCAAATATAGTATTTCTGATGATTTTATATCTTTCCCGTTACTTTATTTAGGGCGAAAGTTCCACCGTGAAACTGACTCCAAAACTACGTTTTCGGTTAATTTTGCGTCAAAACAGTCATCGAAATTTCAAAATGTTGGTTATTAGCATGTATTTAACACTGAAAGTCTCCTCAAATATGAAAAATCATTATCTTCTTGAAAGATTCGTGCTAGTATTATATTTTAAAATTTTAGGTGTTCCAAATCTGGTCAACTTATGCGAACCAAGACATGGAGTTTTTCCCTTATTATTGGCTGTTGAACTGAGAAAAATCGATGTCATCGAGAAATTATTCGCGCTTGGTAAGTTTGAAATTCATTGACGTTATTTAATTACTAATTATTAATAAGTTATTAAGCAAATATTTTAGTTTTTGTCTGATTTGACACTCAATTTGATTCTCATCTTTTTATTGTGAATAAAGAGATAATTTACGTAAACGATGAAGCTTAAAGCCGCTAGAGAGCAATTTAGCTATGTTTTTTTATTTTCAAACACCGAAAATAAACGAAACTTGATAAAAATATATATCAAGAAATTTATTTTCAGAATAATCAGAAATAACGAACTAAAATAATTAATCAAATTTATGGATTCTTTTTGTTTTCAATTTCAACCAATCAGAATTTAGCATTTCATAAATATATTTTGGAAAATAAAATTCATTTTATCAGCTTTCGTCATCAGCATAAATTTTCTCCTGAATGACGATTAAATAATTTGAAGGTGTAACTTTTTTTTCAAATCGCCGAGCTTAGAGATCCCAATATTAGATATACTATATCACAAATTGGTCTCGGCCTCAACTTTCGTGTTCGAGTTTGATCTGCGTTTGACCAATGAGAGCACCGGAGATCACGACGATAACCAATAAGAGCTTTGAAAATAAGTTCAAACGCGGACGCAAAAGTAGTGGCCAAGGGATCCCCTTTTTAGGTATGCTTGTAAAAAATATAAATTTAGTTTTTATTAAAATTGAATAACAGAAGCCCATTAACGTTATATAAGAAACCAAACGAAATATACACCTAGGAGTTATTTGAAAATGTGCGACACGGAGTTAAAACAAATTTAACTTCTTTCAGGTTGCGATGGTAATACGGGAAATATTAATGGTAAAACTGCTACAATGGCTGCGGCTCAATTGGGCGCAGTCGAAATATTAAACAAACTGATCGGCTACGGCTGCGACCTTTCTCAAGTTGACAACAGCGAATGGGATACTTTATGTTACTGTCTAGTAGACCAGACAGAGGAACATTTTTCATGTCTACAAAGATGTCTGGAAGAAGATGAAAAAGTTTTTTCAAATTCTTTGGCAATTATTTTGGCACTAGAAAAGGCTGAAATGGGCCTGGTGGCCTCGAGGGCTATTTTGGACAAGTTAAAAAATCCAAATATTATTCATCGTATCAATAAGAAAAGTGCCCTTTCATATGCAGCAGAATTTAAGTGAGTTTAATAAAATTGATAATACCCTCACAATAGAACAGCTAGAATTACAAAAGATTTTTTCGGTCATCTAAGACGAACTAATAAATGTAGTGAATTGCTGAATAGAGCGACTTTGTGTCATTTGTGAACTTGACTCAGAATTTTGAAGGTCAAATTGAGGTCGACTAAGGATATTTTTCTTTTCCAACATAAAAATATCAAGGTCGACAAAACTAACTATCAACTTTTTCACTAATACGCCTTTGAGCGTTTTTTGTTGAAATAACAGTACTTATTTTTGCAAACAAATAATAAATTCTTGGGTTATCAGATTGCAGTATGCGGACTGATTAGCTGTATTCAGCTTTACACTCCATAATTTAAGGTTTTTTCATTTTCAAAATTATGTAATTTATTTTTAACTTTTGAATATTTTTTTAATCAATTAGCGAGACTAATTTTATAGACATTCAGCGACCGCTAGCGGGCAAACTTTAGGTGCTACATGTATAAATGTTGGATCCTGCTTATTTTTATTTTTGAACGATTTAGTCTAGTTGAAAGAATCAGCAAAATATTTTTGTGAACCCTTTTAGCTGTTATTTTATTTGAATTATACGTTTCGATCTGTTGCTTAGAAAAACTGTCAATATTAGATTTTCATGATAAGATAAAAAATAAACTGTATTATTAAATCTGATCGAGCAAACACTTATAAATTTTGTATTAAGAATATAACCATTCATATCTAGCTCTAGAGTCTAGACTATCTGATAACATCAAACGTAGAATTTTGCGCTGATTACAAAAATTATTTTTTTTTGAAAATTTTGAAAATTTTGCTTGATTTCGATTGGTTGAAATTTGAACCGGTCAGAATCCTTTAATTTGACCAGTTCCTGCAAACTCATCCGATTGCATTTTCGATAGCTTAAAATGACCACACATAATTAGAAAAAAACAAGCCAAAAAATGAACCGAATCGGACCATTTTTTTCATTTTTTCCAACAAAATTTGAGATTTAGAGTTTTTGAACAAAAGTTGGAAAATGGTCTAATTCGGACAACTTTTTTTGTTTTATTTTTCTCTAAATATGTGTGGTCATTTTCTTAAAACTCAATCGGACTCGTCGTTTCTAAAAAGCGAAAATCTAAAATGTTTGGGCACCCTATTAACTATAGAGAGTCACTTTGGTTGGAAAAAAATATAATAACACTTGTTCAAAAAAGTTTACTTATTATTTTGCAGTTGAAAATCCTCAAAAATTAAGATTATTACTTTATAAATTATCCACTCAGCTTTATTAAAAAGAATAACTGTATCATTGAATTTGATCGAGCAAACACTTATTTCTCTATTAGGAATTTATCCATTCATTTCTAGCCCAATGTTGGTGAAGGACTTTCTTACTTCTGGCGCAGACGTGACTAGTAAAGATATCAAAGGAAATACCGCAGTTCATTATGCAGCAAAATCAGGATCAGCCGATGCTCTAGAATCTCTTTCTGGTTTCAAGGAATGATTTCGAATTAATTTTCAAAATACATGTTATAGATGTCATGACTATGATCCGCGAGTCAAAAAGTCTTTGAACAGAATATGAAAAAGTGTTTTTTTGAACTCGGGTATTATTTTTATTGTTTTATCATAATGGTATTTATCTAAGGTTTCGATTTATTTTATCATTATCAAAGATGTAAGTTTTTTAACGAGTTTCAAGTTTAACACGAATCGTGTTACACGATTCTCGCGAAAAACAAGAATTTTTATAATTTTTCTTATGTTCCGAAATAACTAATTTAGTAATTTAGCATTCTTTATGCAAAAGTAAAATTATTATTTTTTTTGAAACCGAATTTTTTTGTTCGAAATTCAAAATTTTTAAAAAAAAGTTAAAGAGTTCAAAAATGATTATTAAGATTATTAATGATTATTAAGATTAAAATGGGACTGAATTATGTTATGACTTAGTTGAATTATGTTCATCTGAAAAACGAGTATTTTTCTATTGATGGGAATTCATATGTGTAAGCATAGGCGGACCTAGCTTAACAGAATGGGCGTGGGTACTACCCACTGGGTAGCCCTGCAAATACAACCAAAAAGTATTAAAATACTTGTTTTTATTTTAAAGCGCGAGAGGGAATGAGGATCGAAAACCGAATCGGTTTTCGAGCCCTCGATGATTGCGAAGGCAATCATTTGTCTTCACAACAACGGAACAAAACCGTGTTTTGACCGGAGGAGTTCACATATGATTCAAGACTCTAGAATCAAGAGATTGAATTCTCAAAGTCAAGAGTTCATATTTCATATGTTATAAATGAGACTCTTGTCATTTAGAATAGTGGCAATAGATATAGTGGGTACCCACTAACTGGGTAGATAAAAAAAATTAGTGATCGACTCAGTTTAAGGTGACTCAATTAATGATTACCCACTGTTATTCTCATATATTGTGAAATTTTACTCGTAATCAGTTTTAGGCTGATTTTAACGCCCTCAATGCCGATGGTCAAAACTGTTTTCATATAGCTTGCAACGAAGGAAAATCAAAAATTGTTAAGTACTTGGTTCAGCGAGGAGCTCATCCGAAGATCAAGGACAAAAAACAAATGACCGGGAGAGCACTTTCTAATAAAAAAACGCT
Organism: Oikopleura vanhoeffeni; assembly: GCA_004367855.1. Classification (NCBI taxonomy): domain Eukaryota; kingdom Metazoa; phylum Chordata; class Appendicularia; order Copelata; family Oikopleuridae; genus Oikopleura; species Oikopleura vanhoeffeni. The sequence goes on along the minus strand of SCLH01000471.1, from coordinate 60,163 downwards.
CAAAGAAGTGAAAAAAGCTGAAAGAGTTTGGTCAAAGCGTCAAAATGTTAATAAAGTTGCTTTCAGAGATTGGCTACACACCATGGAGCTAGAAGTGAATACTTTTGTAAATATGACAGAAATTGATCGAGATTTACTGGTTCAAATTTTGACAGAACAGCTAAAACCCCCTTGTTCCAACGATGAAGTAGCAGAATTTATAGATTTGATTGCTAAGGGCTCAAGCGATGTAAAAGTTAAAGATTTGTGGAAACCCGGAAAATTAGTGCCTAAATTATATGAAACACCAGGCAAGAAAAAGAAGAAGAAAAAGAAAAAAGGAAAGGCAACGGGTCAATATTTTAAATATGTTTGCTAAGAACTTGATTTTTCGGGGGGTCCTGGTGTGTTTTCAACAACAACAAAAATTTCGGAAAAATTTTTTCTTCAAATATTGGTAGAGAAAATATAAAACGCCTAGTTAGCATTTTTTATTGGTGAGAATTTCCTTCACAAAAAAGTTGCCATTTCACAAAAATAAGAATTTTTACTCCAACCAGAGTGAGTCTCTATAGTAAACATAGGGCGTCCAAAGTATTTTTATTACTCTCAGAAACGACAAATTGGATTTAATTCTTAGATCGCTCAAAAAAGTCTCACATATTTGAAAAAAAAATGGTTCAAATATTTTGTGGTAATTTTGAACTATCTCAGATAGCCTATCTTAGATCTCAAATAGACGCGTCGTTTAAAAAGTCAAAATGTGAAAGGTTTGAAAACCCTATTTTAACTATAGGGAGTCACATTGGTTGGATTTCGGAAATTCAATTATGAAAATTTCAAATGTTTCTAATAAAAAACTTTTAGCAGTCTACTCGATAAAATTTTGACGACACCCCCTTTAGTATTTCAATCTGCACTGCTGATTCAGCAGGTAAGGTAAACATCTTTTCTGACTGAGTAAGAATCTTACTGTAAGATAGTCTACTAATTGTGAGAGAAACTAATATAAAAAATCTAAAATTGAAGAAAAATAGGTTAATAAAAATACACAAAAACTTTGAAAAATTAACCCTTCTTAGGGTAAAAAAGGTAAAAAATCAAAACCATCAAAGGGAAATGTGCCAATTTGCGTTGAGCCAAGAAACCAACATAGAAGAGCAGACGGTGGGCCACCGCATGATCTTATAGAAAGATTGCGATTAAATACAGATTTGGAACGATTTGGACGAGAAAATCGACCAAAACATCCTTTTCAAGACGACTCAGCCTGGTATTTGAGATTTCCATCGAGAGATTTTGAAAGGCTTAATTCGACGATTAAAAATGGAGACATGACATCTTTAAAATATGCTTTTGATCATGGATATCCGGTAGATACTCAAGACAGATTTTACAAAACGGCTCTGGTGAGTTTAAAATTTAAAAACAATGACCAATTTTTGAGATCCAAAATTAAGACTGAAGTTCAGTCACTGAACCTAAGACCCAAAAAATACTGCTTTAAATAATGCAGAAATTTCGAAGATTATTCTACCCCAATTTTTTCGTCAGAAAATGTATTCTTTTGTGTCAAGGGGGTTTTGGCTTGCCTGATTTTAACGTATTTTAAATTATGAAAACATATGGATCACCCGCCCTCAGAGTACAAATCCTAAATATTTGAAAAATGCGAAATCTGAGCATTTGATTGGTTGATACTTTCTTAATCTGACCAACGAAATCGGCCTATTCCGAAATCAAGGGTTTTGATTGGGTGCTAATATCTTGCGTTGTTTGTATCATTCAAATATTTAAGATTTGTACTCTGAGGGCGGGTAATCCATATAGATCTCGAGCCTGTTTGCGGTTTGAAAGCCGAATTCAAATATTTCTGAATGGATAGCTGATTGGCTCTCTTTTGCTATTAACAGAAGCAAGCAAGTAAGAAAACAAAAACGCGACATACTGTATAAGTTTTAGCCGATCAGATGACTGCATCATCCCCCCCCCAATTTGACAAAATTTTAATTGAACTTTCCGACCGAATTTCAGGGTGGATATCAGTATTTATATCATCAAGAAAGCATACAGTATGCTGCATACTATAATTTTATGAAAAATAAACACAAAACCAAATTAAAAAAAAATTGTATTCAGATGCATGCGGCTTCTGCCGGACAAGTTGATACAGTAAAATTTTTGCTTGCCAATGGTGCAAATGTTAATGTGACCGATAATATGAAATGGACTGCTCTACACCACGCTGTGACATCTGGTGGTGTAGAAGTTTCAAAACTTTTGGTTGAAAACGGAGCTGACATAAATGCAAAAACTTTTAATTCAGCGACGGTTTTGATGAGGGCTGTCCAGGGGTCTGATTCTAAAGTTGTGTCATTTTTACTAGAAAATGGAGCTGGTGGAAAGAAAATTTTTGCCGAAAATAAAAAGGGAAAAACTGTTATGGATATTGCTGAGCAATGGACTGATTTAGAAACTTTCAGAATTCTCAAAGAGCATTTTGACAAAGTTCCTCCACCTAAGGTAAATTAAAATGAAAAAAAACAAAATTTTTTAAATTTTTTCACAGGATAAAAGAGGAGGCCCTAAGAAAAAGCCAAAAGAAAAAACGAAGGAAGAAAAATCAAAAGTTGAAGAAACATCAGAAGTAGTCCAGCAATCAAATATAATATTAGCACCACTGCCCGGGAAAGATGAAGTAGCGTAAGTATTAGAGACAGAAATAAATAATTTTTGAAAATATTTTTTTGAACAAAAAATTTAAGTTTTTTGCATACAAAGAATCGCTCATTAATAATAGAAGCTTTTTTAAGACAATCTTTGAAAATAAAACATAGAAAGTTAACCCTGATTTTTGAAAAGAGAAATTTGTGTCCCGTAATATTTAAAATAACAGTTTCAAAGTTTTTAGATTGAATGATACGCCTGATATCCTCTGTTCACACTAATGTCAACTTAGGTAGTTGAAATGTCGAAGATTATTCTTGGGTGCGAGTGAGATATATATTGCGTCATAATGTGTCAAATTCACCAATAGAAATCCATCAATTCTCGATGATCAATGATCTGTGGATTTGACACAGTTATGAATCATAACTTATAACGCCAAAGTTCTCATTCACACTCAAGTATACTGATCGATATCCCTTTATGACCTTTTATTAATCTGGTAGATGTGGGTTGAGGGAGCCAATCCTAACACTCATAAGACCCCGTCTAGCCACTCATGAGGCCGCTTTCTCTTCTTTTCAGCCCACATCTATTAGATTAATCAAAAAGTCATAAAGGGATATCCAGGCAAGCTGAGGCAGCTACCTAAATAAACATTAGTGTGAACAGGGGATATTTTAAAAACATATTTATATTTAATAAGAATTAATATAGAAAGATTAATATTTTAGTTAACCCACAAGGCATCAGGCCTGTAAAAGGGAACGATGTTTCGTCGTTCCTAACCTATCTTTCATTCTCCTGGCTCTTGTTCCCCTTGAGAATCCTTCCCTGCCGGGGAAGCGATTTTGAAATTTTTTAGAAACTATCAACTAACAACCAAGGAATTTGGCTAAATTTTAGGAGGGCACGTTAATCCGCCAAAAAATTATCCGCCAAAAAATTTAATTTTGAACCGGAATTCATTCGGCATTTGAAAATGACTCATCTGATTTGGTTTCTAGATAGCTCAAACTGAACACAAATATCTAGTGAATAATAACATTAAAAATAATTGATCCAAATCGAATTATTTCTTAATTTTTTTCTGAGATAACTGAAATTATTGAATTATAATTAAATAATTTCAATTATCTCAGAAAAAAAATAAGAAATAATTTGATTCGGACCAATTATTTTTGATGTTATTATTCACTAGATATTTGTGCTCAGTTTGAGCTATCTAGAAACTAAATCAGATAAGTCATTTTCAAATACCGAATGAATTCCGATTNCTGGTTGCCGCGGATCAACTACGCTTCTTCAATGAAAGCTGCACACCTGATAGGTTATTCTAACTCATGTTCAACAAAAATCTGCGACTCTCTAGTATAAGTCTTATATCTTTAGGACCTAAAGTTAAGGTGCTCGAAATTAAAAAAAAAGCTTATGTTCAAGCTTGAGAATTTTTGTTTAAATTACTTAACCCTTGGAAGGTCCAAATTGATTTATTCGGCAGAGGCTCCTGCACCACTTAAGTGAGGCGACTTCAAGCCCTCATTACAGATAAACTACATTTCATAAAAAGCCGCGAATTATCTTAATTTTGTAAAGATAGTCCAACTTAGCAAGATAATCAATTAGATTTTAAAATTTTATTTAAATCGGTCGAAACTGAGCAGCAAANACTTCTCATTGAAAACACGAATATTTTCAAACACATTTTTTAAGACCTTGGCTTGCACAATTTTTTTCGATTTTGAATCTATTTTCCCGTTTTTTCATAAATAGACGATTAGCTGCGCGATTGGTCAAAAATCGCGAAAAAATTGCAGTTTGTCAAAAAATATGTTTTGAGAATAAACAAAATTTATCCGGTTATCACCGAAAAACAACATTTCAGAAAAATTTTCTCATTTTAGAACAAAAGACTCAAATAAAAAAAATACTTTATCAGATTTGTAAATTTAAAAAAAATTGTCGAAACTGAGCAGCAAAAATTTGAGTTTAATCACTAACTTGCCATCGAAATCATAAAGCTTAACATAATCATTTTTTCTTTATTCTCACTAATTCTGACCTTGGCTTTCACAATTTTTTTTAGATTTTTAATCTAACTGTTTGTTTTCTCATCAAAAAGACGATTTCAGCGCGATTGATCAAAAACTACAGAACAGTTTGCGCTGTAAAAAAACATTTTTGAGAATGAAAAAATGTATCCTTAGTTAAATAAAAATTGCGAGCTCTTTAGCAAAGCTGGAATCCAAAGAAAGTATCGCCGATCAGGCCAGCTGATCGCTTAGCGTGGCATGAAAATAATCAAGCATCTGTTTTATTTTATTCAGCAAATTTTCGTTTCAGATTTGTTTTTAGGAGCTAGAGGGCGTTTCAATGTCGGTTATAAAAGATAGTTTTTTGCCGATTTGATCATTCGATGACAAAAATGCCTTTTTAACAGAAGAGGAACTTGAAGATTTGTATTACTATTTCAATTATTTCAAAATTAAATAGAAAAGTATTAGTTTCAAAATAAAGTTATAAAACAACGTTTGTTATAATTTGATCGCTAAGACTTCAAAATATTATCTCGGCGTAAGCCAACTTTCTGATAAGTGTTGCCGTAGCTTTCATTTGAACCTACTTTCGAAAAATCGAAGCATATTTTTTTCGAATTTATCTCAATAATTGAAAAATCACTCACGAAGAAATAAAAAGAGTTCCGATTGTAAAAATTAAATTTTAATTTTAATTTTTTGGAAAGATACTCAAAAGACTTTCCTTAAAACTCAGTTCCTTAGATTTTATCTATCGTGTAAACTGATTGAGCAGCACACATTTCAGAGTTTTTTGAGAGAAATTGTCATAAAAAGTAAGATTAAATAATTTTAGAACGAGACGTCCTAGAAAATTAAAACTACCATTTTTGAATTTCTCGTGGCAAACTCTATGTTGAGTTTGATCAAAAAATTTCCAGGACTATTCAATCATCCGATTTAAGCGGATTTAAATTTTTGAGCACCACTTAAGTGGTGCGAAGCTTCCAAGGGTTAATAAGAATTTTCATCTTGAACATACGCAATAAAAAACTGTTTATCATTTTAAGCAGAAACTGCCAACTTTCTGNATTTTTGAACGAGACGTTCTAGAAAATTTTAACTGCAATTTTTGAATTCCTCGTGGCAAACTCTATGTTGGGTTTGATCAAAAACTTTCCAGGACTTTTCTTTCATCCGATTTAAGCGGATTAAAATTTTTCAGCTTCCAAGGGATAAGAGCAAATGGACCTCATGAAATTTGAAAATCACATTTAAAATTGTGAAACAAAGGCGGAGCTAGAGAGCTCAAAAATTTTTGATGTTTTTTTTTAAATATTTTTATCAATATTATATTTTCAGACGTGGACTCAGTGGTAAACATCCTTTATCATCAGCGTCTCAAACTTCAAAAAATATTTTTGCGGTGAACAACTCCCACTGGGCCTCAGCTCCTCATACAGCCCAGCTATTACAACGACGAAAAGATGTCCGGATGACGCCGATTATTATTCAAAATGTTCATAGAATATGGGCCAAAAATTCGATTATGCCAAAAGTAGAAGTTTAACTCGGACACTGTTCACTGTATCAAAGTTTATTAAATTTGTACAATATATAATATAAAGTATAATAGATGTTTTCCATTATTTGACTTGAAAAAGGGACAATAAAGATAGCAATTTTCTCGATTCAATTTAGGCGCTGAAATTTTTATTTTTTCCTCGACTTTTTCTTGTTGATAATCTGTGACTTAATCGCCGAATAATCCCGATTAATTTGGTCAAAAATGAGAATGATTGTGGTCGAAGACTTTCATGACCCACAGTTTGTCACCAGGTGGCGCTAAAGTGTATAGTTTAGTTAATTTTATAATCGCTTTCCGTGCCTACCTAGAACATCTTGGTTATAACCAGAGGATTTGTTTTTCTTCTCATCAGGTACAGTGGTTATCCTCGAATACTTTTAAGGAGTTGCCATAAACTCGACAGACTGGAGTCAATATAACTTCCAAAAATAATTAGTTAGTTTAATTTTTTGTGCTTATTATCGTTAGCTCAACCTGTTTAAATATGTTTCAGCGTATTGAAATCATTTTTTATCTATTTTTGAAATATTTAAGTGTGAATTTAATTTTTGAATTCGTAAAAATTTCAAAATAATTCAAAAGATTTCGAAAATTTTCCGCATTTTTCAGATTTTTTTATTAATGTTACAAACAGGAGGAATAGCTACTTTAAATTTTTTCATACTAGTAGATGCATACATATTTTCTATCTGCTCTTTGAGAAATTATAAAAATTTTTATTTGTCATTTTTTATTTAAAAACATAATTATCTAACGTTTCGATTTATTTCTCATTATCAAAAATGTAATTTTTCATAAAAGTTTCAAGTCCAACAATAAAGCACAGAATGCTAGAATTTTGATTTTTTTGCAGGAATTCAAGAGCTTTAGAAATTTGAGGCAGAAATTTTTTAATTTAGCTTTGCATTTTTGTGCAGATATAAGGAAACTTAGTAAAAGAAATATCAAAATAGTTTAAAGGCTTTGTGATCTCATTAAGGGTTGGGTTTTTAACTCGTATAAAATAGGCTTCTGCTATTTTTCGATCTTTTTTGTGCCTACATTAAATTTTAATAATTTTGAATTTATCTTTTAAATTCGAAAATTTAGTCTTCGCAGAGCTGGTGAAGTTATTTTTATTTTTAAAGCCATAATCATTTGAGTTTTTTATGTATTCCTCGCACCTCAAAATGTGGTTACAAATATCACTTTGGTTTAAGGGTTGTTGATGTTCATTTTTTGTCTTCATTTGTTGTCATTTTATGTCGATTTTTTTCAAAATATTATGAAAATTTTCCGCATATCAAGTCCCAAATTTTTTATCAGTGGTCTATTGCATTCTCCATAAAAAATCAACCATAATCACTGATCAAATTTCCTTGTTTCTTTTAAGTTTCCGTATGTCAGCTGATGGAAGGTCGCGCGATTATCATTTCTTAATTATTGATGAAATTCACGACAGTTGTTTGTAACACCGGTTAGTGCCATTTGGCACTCATTTTTTTTTATTGCAAAAGATTCTCTCTACAATTTCGGGTGTTAAAGGCGTCATTTCCTTTCATAGGCATTTTTTAGCTACTTTTTTCGGATAACACACTGTCTGAAGTTTATTAATATCGTCTCAAAAAAGTCTTATATCATTTAGTTGGAAATGGACAATGATAAGTGTTTTTCTATATTTTTACAGATACGAAGTTATGAAAGGAAATTAAAAATATAAACGTTTGCAAGAATGAACACTTTTATTAAAGATAAACACGGTCCGAAAAAAATTCAAGATATAACTGAGTTCTTAGGAAAGTATTATAGCTATTTGTAAATTCCAGTTATTTGTCAAGGCCAAATAAGTTTTTCTGCTACACGGTAATCTCAATTTATTTCTTTTCAAGTGAATAACCAAAATCTCTAATTTTGAAAAATAAATCGATCTGATTAAAAATTCTCTGAAATTGCGGCAAACTACGGCTTATTAACTTAATACGATGAACAAACGAATATTTATAGAGTAAATCAGGTTTCAGACTGTTTTTCTGACCAATTAAAATCTATGAAATATAAAAATTGATTTTCAACGAGCAATTTTAGCGAATAAATGTTAATATTTATAAATTTTATTTAATTACAGTCCACAACCTCTAACTGGAACACCCCTAACTGGAACACTTTCTCTAACTGGAACGGCTTTTTTAGGGTCGGTCTATATTGTCTCTAACTGGAACAGTAAAAAAATGTGCTTTTTGAACTGATCTATATTATGAACGACATATATTTTTAAAGGCTCCAAAGGCGAAAATACCAGATTTTTTTGTTTTTCCAAAAATTGGTACAAATTATTATGGCGTTTGTTAACATTTTAAGACTTTAAGCGTTTGTGACTATAATTACATTTTTGAAATTCTAGATATGGCACTGATTATATTTCAAAAAGCCTAACGTGATAATAATATCATTAATAACTTATATGATATAAGCATATAAAATGAAATAAAAAAACTACCAAAATATTCTTGGCTTTAATTCACAGAGAAACAGAAATAAACAGTTCATGAGAAAAAATCCGAAAACATCCTTCGAATTTGCCAGAAAGTTTTTGAAGAAAAATTTCAAAGAAAAATTGGCCTGGGTTCGATTCACCGAGTGAAGAAAAATGAAAAAAAGTTGGCATTAATTTGAATACTGGGATTTCGAAAGAAAGCGATCGAATCAACTTTATAATTTTTATGTCAATAAAATTTGTTCAAACCGTTCACAAGGGTATTATAAGGCCATCAAAGAAAAATTCAAAAAATTTCGAATTGCATACACCTGTGAAAATTTGCGATCAACCTACTATGGCAGAAAGTGTGACTCAAATTTCTAAGATATATCTAACAACATTGAAAGTAAACTTGGTAATTGCTTCTGGAAAATTGCTGGTCTCCGATACTTTCGAAAATCAATGTTCAGAACTCACAATATTTTGAAAAAATATTTCGTATCAATTCGCTATCTGAAACAGATTTCAGAAGCTGAAGAATCCGACAGATTTCTAAGTTACAGCCCATGATGCCGATGAAGAAAATTACAAATTCGAGGAAATGTTTGTGTTAGAAGAAATTCAGAATTTTGACGCAATAAACAGTGGTTTTAGCGGTTTAGAAATTCGTAAACAGAAAAAAAACAAAACAAACTGCTGATTTAGACTTGATTATATAAATTATGTTATCACAAGACTTTCTTTCATTTACAACGGAATTTGACCACAAAATAAAGCAATTTTAATATGCAATGTAGCTTTGTAAGCAAAATTATTAGGAGGTTATCTCTAACTGGAACACTTCCTCTAACTGGAACGCTTTTTTTAGGTCGGTTAAGTGTTCCAGTTAGAGGTTGTGGACTGTATTTAAAAATTTCGGACTTTCTGCTTTTTTAAAAAATGAACGTAAAGACTAATTGGATTAATTCGGCTTTGGAGCTTCCAGCGAAGTTTCGAGTTTGGGGCCTTCAAGGGTTTAATAATATTTTTTACTTCGTACAATCTCAATCTACAATTTTAAATATAATTCCTGCAATTAAAAAAAAATATTTTACACCATTTTAGGAAATATTTTTATATCGAAGTTATTGATAAAAAGCCATAACCAAATACTAAAGGATATAATTTTCAAAGTTTGACAGAAAATTCAGCTGACCGTAACTGATTTTAATCGAATTTGTAACAGTTGATGCGTGAAGGCAGTTGGCCCAATAAATCGTCACTATTATTCTGTTCATACAAAATAAATAAGTTTTAGAATGATTTTATTTATTCCCGTTTTCGCTCGGAAAAATAATGACAACACTTACTGAGAAATCAGAGAAAATAACTTTGGAGAAATTTATAAGAGTAATAAAATTTGATGATCGACTACAAATAATAAATTCCGTGAAAACAAATGAGACGTTGATAACCTTCTTAAAAGGTACATTGTAAATTCACAAATTGCTTATTTTTTTGTTATCTCAATTTTTAAGAATTTCAAATAAATTTAAGGATATATGAAAACTAGTACATTTGTATTTGTTCAAAGCACCTTACAAAATTATCTGACGAACAAAATAAAATTACCGCTTTATCTCTGACGACGAATTGGCCCTTAACATGGTGTAAAAAATAAAGATAAATTTTGAAAAAATATTTTTGCAACATTTTGCATATTTTTCTCAAAAGTTTTCATAAGAACTTTTCTGAATAAACTTAAAAAAACATGTTTTTTAAATTTTACCGTGAAAATAATCTTCGATTATTTTGAATTATACGGTATTATCAACGAAAGAACGGTGTTATATACGTTATATACGTTAAAACGTATATACGTATATACGTTAAAAGAATGACCTTTAAAATTTAAATAATGGCCTTTCAAAATGGCCGTTTAATTTCGGACCGCTTCCAAGGATCAACCTTAAAAACAGGATTTTTTGATCTTTGGAAGTGGTTCCAAAATAAAGGCCTTCAAAAAAAATCTAGAGGATTTTCAGTAGAATTAGCCTTTAAGTGGCTAGTTCTGAAATCCTCCAGAAAACGAGTTTGAAAGGTTAGCTTTCAGAATGTCAAAAGAACTCGAAAATTCTCCAGTCGACGATTTTCGAAAATAGAGAAACACACACGAAAATCAAAAATATATTACATTTTTTTATAAGAACACAATCTGAATTTCAATCTGAATTTTGCCACTTCGCTCACACCAGATATTTAAATAAAAGACATATATTATCAAGAAAACAACACCAGACTTTTCACTGTCCTCGACTCGAGAAATTAGGGTCCCCGCAATAAGTATCTCCCGCAGCCTAAACTAAGAAGAACATATTTTCTGCAGTACACAAATCGATAGGGATCTCGTTCATGGGCCCTTCAATTGGCCCTTAACACGCTCGTTTTCAAAACACTTTTTATTCATCACATTATAACATCGGGCGCATTGCCCCTAAGCTACCCCAATACAAAATACACTTTAAATACAAAATCCTGCGATATCCTTTATATTGTGAGCCACTGGTGTTTGAAGAGGGATATGTCTTAAATTTTTGTGACAGGTATGTTAAATATCAAGACAGTATGTCTTTCTTTTCGTGGAAAATTTTTAGGATAGTTCGGGAAAATCCCCTATCAATTGAGGAGAATTCTCCTTGTTCTTCATTTAATTTGTCTGCGAAAAAAAAGACACACTAAATTATACCGTATGATTCACCCCATGCTCTTATTTATATCCATAAAAATAATTTTAGTGAATTCCATTCAACCTAAAAAGTAGCACCGTGCGGGGCTGTTAGGCGAATATAGCTTGTAATCATTTCCTAAACTCAAAGTAAACTCTCTAGGTCCAAAGTTATCCATTCTGTTAGTAATAGAGCTGTTCAACCCCGATACAAAATACAGTTTAAAAACAAAATCCTGCGATATCCTTATGATTATGTTCCACTGGTGTTTGAAGTGAGATGTGTCTCAATAGAATATGATTGATTCATTTGGATATTAAACCATCACATATTCTTTAACTCAGCACACTTAAAAATTTACAATCCGACCTCATATCTAAATAACTTAACTTAAAATTATTTGTGCACAAAAATGTGCAAACAAATATATACAAAATTTTACGAAAAGCAATTTATGCTGGTAGTGAAACATGTTTTGTTAAGCACTTTGTCAAAGACCAAAATATTATTTTTCAACATTCTAGAGAAGACCTTTACGAATTTAACGAAAACACAAATGAAAACCAATGCAAAATAAAAATGTGAAAATAACGAAAATAAATAAAGAAATACATAAATCCAACCTCACAAGTATTATTTTTCATGTCAATTTTTTCACCGAAATTTTTTTTCATACTATATTATTATTTAAAATTTCAATTTAGCAGAAGCAGAAGCAGATGTTTTATGGGGAAAACCCCGAGCGGTCTCACCGGGAGCTCACAGCAATGGCTTGCCCGCAGACAATCAAGATATCAGTATGGAGATTCCGGCAGGTGATGCAAGAGAAGCCGCACCTAGTTGGAACGACCACGATGGCCCAAAAGCTATCACCGAAGGCTACTCTCTAATAGGGTGGTATAATATTCCTGAGAAAAAAGGCAACCTTTGGCGATGCAATTCATGTCAAAAGAGGTTCAATTCTATCAACAAAATAGAACAACATGTCGATGAAGTGCACTCAAGATGCAGCAAATGCAAAATCCGTTGCACCAACGAAGAGATGAGAAGGCACAAATCCAGTTGTGCTAATAGATGGTTGACGCTGCCAACACGGCCGGACTACTACGAAGAACAGATTGTAGTACGTCAACTGCGTCAGTTGCGCCAATTAACAGAAATAGGCTCTGAAATCCAAATAGAGATCAGAAAGTAATCAGAACAACCAAAACGAAACAAATGCAATCAATGCTGGAAAGGATTCGCCACTCTTGCAAAACTAACCAAAGACATGGTGCAGAACAACTGCAAGGAAGACAAGCCAATAGAATTTGGATTCCCAAAGACTCAAGCTCTGAAGCAAGACAAATTCGATGCACATTGTGCTGGAAAAGATTCACAACAATACAGCTTCTCCGACGGCACAGACGGGAAACATGCACGAGGAAGGTGTTCAATTCAATTCACCCTATTTGCAACACAAACCTCATAACTTTCAAATCAATTTCATTTTGTAAAAAAATTTCATATTACAATTTTCAAATTAAAAAACTAAAAAAAAAACTAAAAAGTTAAAATTATTAATTTTTAAAATTTTGCAAGAGCAGAAAAATTGTCAATTTAGTTATAAATTAGAGGTTTTTGAAATGTACAGTTGTTATAACAATTTTGATATTGCTATTAATACAGAGATTAAGATTAATAGAAATGTATTTTGGGGCAATTCTGGTCAAATCTCTGGAATAATAAATCTATTTAAAAATGGGTATGGTTAAGTTTAACCCTTAACAATAAAAATACTTATTTACAAATCTGATTTTTTTAGAATTTTATTGCGAAAGTTGGCAAAAAAATTTAGACAAAAATAAGGGGGAAATACGCAAAAAGATAAAAAAACTTAACTCAAAGTTAACTGAGGAATTGAAGTTCGAAAGTTTGCTTATAAGGCAAACTTTAAGGTTGACATCAAAGAGCAAGGTTGTTATTTCACACCTTGCGTCTTGACATGCAGCGTGAATATTTACCTTATTTTTTTAGGGTAATTCAAGTTGCATGTTAAATCTAAAAACACATATCAATCAAAATTGATAGTGTTATTTTGACTAAACGGACTACATAAATCCACCTTCCCACATTTTTTTTGGCTTGAAATTCTGAGAAAATTCAACCTACACAAAATTTGGAAAGTGAGTTCAAGCAAAAATTATTTTTTTTTTCAAAACTACAAAATACATAAAACAAAAAGTTTTTCTGATTTGTTTTATAAAGAGAGATAATAAGAAAATAAACGAACAAAATGCCAGAGATTATGTCTACAGAAGAGTACATCGTCATCTATCAAGACAGAGCTGACGTTTTATTAGGAAATGATGTTGAATCCGACGTGGAATCGGGAAATGATGGTGGATCTGATGGATCGGAGATCGAATCTGAATCGGACTTTGATTCAGGTTTCAACTGGTCTCCGTGTTTGACTGAATCTTCGGATAGATCCGAAGAGCCAATTTTTAAAGGCTTTATGCTGGATTCTTCAGCAAGTTCCACTTCATTCCAATATGAAGAACCGGTGCAAGACGATGATTTATTGGACTCATTCCTACAATCCCCATCATATTTAGCCGAATGGATCGACTTCTCGCTGTTTGGGTTGGAAAAATTTTACCAGATTAATGAAGCAGAAGATACTTCCGACATTGACGAGCCATTTAATTGATCTTTGTCAGATCAATCTTCTATGCCTTGTAAAAAATTTTTATCAATAAAAGAAAAAGAAAAGAAAATTTTGTGTATTTACGCATGAGCAATTTCGCGTTCAAAGACCGAGCGCAGCAAAAATAATGGCAATTCTAGCATTAAAAGTATAGTTAAATCAAATAATCATTAAAATTCAAAAGATTTTTTATTGTTTTTGTTAATATATTGAATTTAAAATGTAATCTTCAAATTTTTAATGATATTTGGTTTGTGTGGTGGAGCATGGTTATAAGCGAGGTGATTCAGGCGTGACGCGCCATTTTTGAGGTAGAATTTGTTAAAAATAAGTAAATTTATGTGTTCCCTCAACCAAAGGTGTAGTCGAGGTTATTCCGGCGTGGCGCGCCTTTCTAGAGGTAGAATTTTATAAAAGTTGAAAATTTATGTGATTACTCAACCATAGGTATAGTCGAGGTCATGCATGCGTGACGCGTCTCTTTTTACAATACGAATATTAACAATATACGATATTTACGATCCTTTATTTTTCAAAGGCTATGGTGACATATAATACACAAGATAGGATAATTGTTTTATAAACGAAAATTGAATTTTCAATATTAATTGAAAACAACCTGTTAAGACAAATATAAGATTTTCAAGGCAGATATTTTAGTTGTACTGGCAAAAATATTGTTATAATCCAATAATTCTGAATATAATCAACTAAATGCAAAAGATATTCAAAATTGTTAAAAAAAATTATAAACTGATCTAGAAAATATTTTATCTCACCTAAAAAAACTGCTGACCAGAAATTAAAACTGGATTTGCAAGCAAATATTGCCCACCAATTAAACTGGACTTTACAGGCAAATGAAATAAAATTGAAAACTAATCTTAACTATGAAAATATGAAATTATATCAAATAAAAGGGGGTACCCAAAAGTTGTTGATTAGTTTAACGTCTAAATGGTAAAACCACCAAGTTTAAAAAAAAATATTTTAAACCGATTTCAACAATGTAAATTGTTGTAATTTCAGTTTAAAAAATGAGAACAACAAAAGACTTTTTATTTAATTTTAGAACGGTTATACTTCTGTGATCGATTAATTATAATCAATTTGATGAAGTTTGGGATAATTTAAAATTCCCGATTTAATATTTTAGCTGACGGTACGAGTAGCTTGACAAGAAATTTTATAGAAGTAATATCTCAGTGTTAAAAACACTGTTAATAACGAAAATAAATTACAGCTTAATATAATGAAAAATGTAGAAATGTGCTTTGTTCCGAATGATAAATTATCATCACTTTCGATTAGGAGTTCTAGAGTCTCATTAATTTGACGGTCAAAACTTAAGGTCAAAATATTATTTTGAATAACTTCCGTTCAATTAACGTGATATAAAAATGGCTTTTTGTGAAAAAACCGTTTAGTTTCTAAAAATATGGGATCTGTTTTCAATTCAAATTTGGGGTCACTACATAAAAGTGTACCACTGGAATTCAAATAAAGATACGTATTATTCAAATTTAATAACCCGGGCTGGTCTAATTTATCAAACGTAGCAAAACGACCGGTTTCAACGTTGACCAAATATCCATTTTTTAATTTCAAAAAATAGCAATCTGTAAATGTAGTCACTTTTTCTATTTTTAACAAGACCCTTGTTTAAGGAGGTGACACAGCTGTCCCGTTTTGCAACATCAATGTTACAAAATTCGAAATTGTTTGAACAAGTCGTCGATGAAATTGACCAAGTGGTGTTATTTTTTAAAACAATAAAATGCGTAGGCAAATTAACTTTGAAAAATTTGTTATTTTGAAAAAATCCGATATCGTTAATTTGAAAAATTATATTTTTTGGAGATACAGTATCTTTGACAAAAACTTTCAAAGTAAAAAAACTGTTGATAAAAAGATCTTCTGAAATTGCCAACCAGAAAATTTAATATGAAACATTTTAGTATGTAATAAAGAATAGCAAAATTTTTCATCATTTTCTGGAATTTTCATGCAAACTTCCACTAGTTCCGATATAAATTGAAAATTATCTGGAATATTATTGAAACTGCTTTGAAAGTTTCACGTTCAATTTTTCTCATGGTTTCATGTACAAAATTATTTAAAATAAATATCGATAATTTGAAGTTTTCTGTGTTTATCACTTCGCAAAGATTTTGAGCAACTTTTGCATGAAGTCTATTTGATGATTTGAAATTTGTTGCCATTTTTACAATATTATCTTTTATTATAACCATATCTGAATTTTGAGATCCCTTAAAAAACTATGAATTGTCGAAGAAATATCAACATAGTTTTTATGAGCCATGTCAATGTTAAAGCCGCACCAATCAGGCTCCGTTTAGGTCGGTTAGACAAAGGATTTTTCAAAAAATATATTTCTTTCACTAATTTTTCCCATTCAATGTAACATCTTGACTTGAAATGATGTAATTCAAGAACATACTTATTTCGGCATGATGTTGCGTCTTCAAAATTGTCAGTGCCATTTGACATGATATTTTTCAAGAAACTTAATGAGATTAAAAGCTCAAGGATTTTCAATGACTCTTGACCATTTTATGTCGATACTGTTACTTGTAAAAGATATTCCTAGACCGGGGATAATTTCATCGCATTTGAAGACATTGATAAGGCTTATACAAATGTATGTATATCGGAGAATTTTACTAATTCTGAATTTAAATAATTTAAAAACGGATTTTCAAGTAAAATGTTATGTAAGAAAGTAAAAATCGCAAAAATTTCAGTACAGAATGAGCAAATTAAAAAAATGATTAAACATTAAAATTGTTCAAAATGAAATAAAAATGATAATCAGCCAAAACTGAAAAAATAACGTCACCAAAAAGGATTTTTATCGAAAATTTATATTTGATTAGTAGTGAATTTTTTCGAAAGATTATTTTTCTGTTATTTCAAGCATATCTGTAAATTCAGCTTGTTTTTCAGTAACAGTTAGTGTTGTTTCATCAGGAATAATTGTGATGTATTTGATATGGCGACGATACCGACGATTTGTTTGTATGCATTCCAAAATATAGGAATCAGCATAAATTTGTTTAGAACGATAAGAACGTAATATGGTCCTTGATAAATTATTGACAATTTCCCATTTTCTATAGTTTGTTTGTATGTAAAGCATTTTTGTCCGACATCTAATTGGGCTATCACCGTCTGGTAGACGTTAATTCAATTTACGAAACCTTTCATAATGTAATTTCATCAATTCTGGATGAAGTTCAGCCATATAATTGCTTAATACTTTCATAAAATCTTCACCTTTATGCTCCGACTGTGTACTGTACCGCGTGAGTTTCAAGTGGCAAAGACACAAAAACTGGTATGAAGACATTTTAGGTGAAACAAATAAACAAGGTTTTGGTTACAAAATCGATAATTTGATAAAAAAATTTAGTTTCGAGTAGCGAAGATAACTTGAGTGGAATGTTTAATATTAATAATAAGAAAAAAAGAAAAAAATTATATGAGTATCAAAAATTGTATGATAAAAAAATAAATAAGATAATCTGATTTATCTTTTATGAATTTGCTACTTACTTTAACTAATAATCCCTAATTTTCGTCATCAAATTTATGAAATGTAAAATAGTTCGTCTCCTTTGACCTAGAATTGTGTCGGAAAAACACACACTGACGGTCCGCTGTGTTTAACCTAATATTTTGCCTATCTCAAGCCGATAATCAAGCCAGATAATCAATTAACGAAATGATCGGTTCTTCAAAATTAGCAGCTGAATTTTGCTCATTGCCCTCCAGCACTATTTTACGTCAAACTTTTATAAGTTTGAAATCAGACTAGAAAAAATATTTCGAAGAATGCATTAAATTTTTATTCAAATTTCTCTGAATATTCACAATTTAATTTTTCCAAAATGCTATGGACATGGAATTGTAATTTTTCAGAAAAAAAACACACCTCTGGGGCCAATGCAAGAATCGTGATATTGTTTTGGGTCATAACACTTGACAGAAACTGGCGTCAAACCTTGTAAAAGCACATCGAAGCATCTCGGAATTTCCAGTTCCAAAACCAATCGAAGACACTGGTGGAATTCGCTTGGCATGGCAAAATTTTATGAGTCGCCTATTAAAAAATCAAACAGTCCATTTTGGCACCACTGTATCAACTGACAAGGCATTAAGCGAGAATTCATATGGGAAAGGGTTCACACTGATGCTTTTGAAAATTTTAAACATGCACTGCAGAAACCACTGGTAATCAAATCATCGAATCCGAAATTGGAAACTAGTGTCGCAACAGATGCAAAATCCGCAGGACAATGGGGGTGGTGTTCTTTTACCAGGTTAACCAGCCAGCGTGGATGTGCTCGACACCAACTTGGGTTTCGCATTCGCTGGTATATTTTAGTGGACCAGATCAAAAACTGAAGCATATCGACACCGGGAGCTCTGTGGCTCTTAACATATTCAGTTCGACATTTGAATACTGGCTGATGGGTTACGTAGTTTGTTGGCATAGTGTAGATCATCATTCCTTGGTGTTTTTACGTAAAAGAAAGAGTAGCGAAACTGGTCGGCTGGAGTTTGGCTAATGAAATGATGCACTTGTCAAACTTAATTCGGAAATCAGCCACCAAGCTGGAAAATTCAGACATAAAGTTACAACTCGGATTGGTTTATCACGAAATCTATGAGATTTGCAAAACTTGAAACCTAATGCCTGCATGCGATAGGACACAATTATTCCCTGACAAGATTTTTGCCTCCGTCTTATCTGCTCCAACTATTTGCAGTTGTCAGACAGAGGAATGAAACAATACTTTGGCAACTGCTGCCTGGTGCAGAAGCGCTTCTAACAACGTTTTTGATAGTTTTCCAAAATCGATAAAATGTATACGTTGGTTTTGCTGATACTAAATATACATAGAATGACAGATTATAGCATTACAAAGTGAAGACATATCACGTCAAAGATGCAAAATTAAAGCTGGAGAATAGCTTAAATCCAAGCTCAAAGAAATATACAAACTGGTAAATTCAGCACTGTATCAATAATTCATCGACGAACAAGAAGCAGCTTAGGCTGTTGTTTACCAAAAATCCACACTTGCCGTTACATTTTGCGAAATTTACCGACTGTTGCTTTTGTGCATCGCTGGAGCAAACAGCGGTTAAACGAAATGTTACAAGAGAATTTTTTTTCCAAAAGCTCAAAAAGTTTGCAGCCAAAATCTCAGAAAACTGTCATACATGGCCCACAGATAAACAGAAAAAAAAAAAACATTTTTTTAAAAAACCTTCGCTCCCCCCCCCCCTCCAAAAAAATACGTTGCCAAAGAAGATTCCAAGTTCGCCATTTCGAATCTAACTCCGTGGGCTACAAACCCACCTGGATTTATGGGGAATAAATGGAAATGAGTGATATAAAGGGAAAACGGTACTTTTTGTGCTGTAACCGACGAACTAACAGGATTATGTAGATGGAGAACCGTTATGGTTTCAAAAGAATGAGCGTGTGGTTCAGTGAGTGTTTGGTAAAATTGTGGCTTGAAGCAATGGTATTCTGGGTGGTGAAATCATCGTCACGGGATAGGTGGAAGTGATGGCAGAGCATATGGAACCTTGTGACGAAAGCACTGCATCTGAATCATGTGAAGACAACACGCCTATTTTTCACAATCAAATGGAAGAATTGAACGGGTCTTCCGCGAGTTAAATGTTAAATTTTCGACTTTTGGAAAGTTAATCGAAAACATTGGAGTCTGTATCTCCCAATATATGTTGTTCAATCCTAACAATACACCAAGAGAAACTTTGGGATGGAAAAACACGTTGAAATGCTTTATTCGGACGAGCTCATGCATTTACCGTATACATAACAGGTACACAGTTGGAGCATAAAAGTGAAGATCTTTTGAAAAAGTATTAATGCAATTATATGGCTGAACTTCCATCCAGAAATGTGATGAAATTAGCATTATGAAAGGTTCGTAAATTGAATTTAGGGTCTACCAGACGGTGATAGCCCCAAAAACTGATGTTGGACAAATGACATAATGCTACACCACAAACCAACATATACGAAAATGGGAAAATTGTCAATAATTTGTATCAAGGCACCATATTTACGTTCTTACGTCTAAACAAATTAATGCTGATTCCTATATTTTGGAGAGTATGCATCAGCAAACAATCGTCGGGTATCGTCGTACAGCAAATACTATCAAAATTATTCCTGATGAAACACCATAACTGTTTACTGAAACCAGCAGCTGAATCTACCAGAATGTCTTGATAATAACAGAATGAATAGCCTTTCGAAAAAAAATTCACCTACTTATTAATTTAAATTTTCGTTAAACTCGCTATTTTGGTGACGTTATTTATTTACCAGTTACGAGACTGAATCTTAAATTATTTATTTCGAACAATTATTTCATGTTTCGATCATTTTTTTATGTTGTGCCATTCTGTACTAAAATTTCTCTGTGAATTTTTACTTTACTTACATAAACTTTTTACTGGGAAAATCCGCTTTTTAAGTTTATTTATAATTTCAGAATAGAGTAAAACTTTCTCGATACCAATCATGTTTATAAACTTTATCAATGTCTCCTAAATGCGATGAAATCATCCCGGATCTAGGAATACATGTTAAGCAATAGCTTGAAATGTGCTTTTTACAAGTAACAGTTCATCAACATAATGTGGATCAAGAGTCATTGAAAATCCTTCGGAAGCTTTAATATCATAGAGTTTTGGAAAAATATCGCATGTCACCTCAAATGGCCTACTAAAGAATTTGAAGACGCGAACACATCGCCGAGAATATAAAGTGATGCTCTCTGATTTAACATCATTTAAGTCAAAGATGTTAACATTGAAGTGGGACACATTAAGTGATAGGATAATAGTAATTTTTTAAAAATCCTTGCTACTAACGGCCCCTTACGGGAGCTGGATTTGGTCGCCGGCTTTTAGACATTTCACACCGGGCTCAATACAAACTTTGTTGTATTATAGTTTCGACATATTCCAATAGTTTTTTAGGGGTACTATAACCTCAATATCGTGTATATAAAGGTAATATAAAATATGCAGCAATTCAAATCATCAGAGTCACGACTCCATCAACGACATGACCTCAAAAGATGTCTTGCGAAATGATAAAACAGAATCACTCTCAGATTTATCGATATTTATTTTAAACTTTGGTACTATTGGACACCATGAGAGAAATGGAGCGTGAAACTTTCAAAGTAGTTTCAAATCATATACCCAGATAATTTCCAATTTATTCGGAACTAGTCGAAAGTTTGCATGAAATCCAAGAAATGATGAAATTTTTGCTATCATATTACATTACATAGTAAATGTTTCAAATAATTTTCTGGTCTGGCAATTTCAAGAGATCCTTTTATTCAACATTTTTTTACTTTGAAGTTTTTGTCAAGATTATCGGTATCTCCAAAAAATACAATCTTTCAAATTAACAATATCGGATTTTTCAAAATGACGAATTTTTCAAAGTTAATTTGCTACCGCATTTTAATGTTTAAGAACAACACCACTTGGTCAATTTCATCAACCACTTGTTCCAACAATTCGAAACTTTTGTAACATTGATGTTTTAAAAAGGACAATGTGTGGACCTCCTTAAACAAGGTCCTTGTCAATTTGCAAAATGAAAAAGTGACTACATTTACAGATGTTTTTTTTTGAAATTGAAAAATGGCTAATTTGGGTTAGGCCCATAAACTGGTCGCTTTTTGCTACATTTGATAATTAGAAACCAGCACTGGGCATATTAAATTTGATAATACTACCTTTATTTAAATCTAGTGGTAACACACTTATGTAGTGACACTAAATTTGAATTAAAAACTGATCCGATATTTTTAGAAACTAAACGGTTTTTTACACAAAAGCCATTATCGTATCACGCTAATTTAACTGCAAGTTTTTCAAAATAATATTTAACACTTAAGTTCTGACCCGTCAAATCAATGAGACTCTAGAATTCCTAATCGACAAGTGATGATAATTTATCATTTTCGGCAAGCACATTCTACATTTCTTATTATATTTATTGTAATATATTTCGTTACACAGTGTTTCAACTCTGGCCTATGTTACTACTAACTTCTTGTCAAGCTCACTCGGTATCGTAGCTATAATATTAAATCAGGAATTTAAATTATCCCAGACTTCACAATTGAGACTAATACCGATCACAAGAAGTATAATTGTTTTCAGATAATAAAAGTCTTTTGTTGTTCTTATTTTTTCACTCAATTTCAACATTTATTTTGTTTAAAATCTGTTAAAATATTTCAAAAACATGGTGGTTTTACCATTTAGACGTTACTAATCAACAAAAATTTGGGTACGCCTTTCATTGATATACATATCTCAGTTAAGATTGGTTCAATTTATTTCATTTGCCTTTGTAAGTCCAGTTAACTGGTGGCAATATTTGCTATAAATCCAGAATATTATTTCTGGTCAGCGTTTTTTTAGGTGAGATTAATCATTGTTTCCAGACTGTTAATGTTGTTTTACAATTTGAATGTAATACATTTAGTTTGATTATATCAGAATTATTCAACTATAANAAAAACACCAAGGAATGATGATCTACACATGCCACAAATACAGTACCCATCAGCCAGTATTCAAATTTTCGAACTGAATATGTAAGAGCCAAGAGCTCCCGGTGTCGAATGCTCAGTTTTTGATCTGGTCCACTAAATATACCAGAAGCGAAACCAAGTGGTTCGAGCACATCCAGCTGCTGGTTAACCTGGTAAAGAACACCACCCCATTGTCCTGCGGATGCATCTGTTGCGACAACTAGTTTCCAATTCGGATTTCGATGATTGATACCAGTTGTTTCTGCAAGTGCATGTTTAAAATTTTCAAAAGCATCAGTGTGAACCCTTTCCCATATGAATTCTCGCTTAATGCTTGTCAGTTGATACAGTGGTGCCAAAATGACTGTTGAATTTTTAATAAGGCGACCATTAAAATTTGCCATGCCAAGGAATCCACGCAGTTGTCTTCGATTGGTTGGAACTGGAAATTCCGAGATTGCTTCGATGTGCTTTTTACAAGGTTTGACGCCAGTTTTGTCAAGTTTATGACCCAAAAATATCACTTCTGATTGGCAGAGGTGTGTTTTTTTCTGAGAAATTACAATTCCATGATCATAGCATTTTTGGAAAAACAGTTCAAGATTTTGCATGTGTGCATCCCAGCTACCACTAACAATCAACACATCATCTAAATAGATGTTTAAATCTGGTATGTCTTCGAATAGATTTTGCATAACATGGCAAAATCCAGCTGGAGCAGAACTGAGGCCATAAAGGACCCTATTTGATTTGTATTGTCGGTTGTTAAAACTGAAGCTAACTTTGTTTGTATCTTCTTCGTCAAGTGAGAGTTGCCCAAAAAATTAAGCCCCTCCTTTTTTTTCTTATTTTTTTTTTTCTTTTTTTTTCCCCCCCCCCCCAAAGGGGTTTTTTCCGGAAAAAAAAGGGGGGGGGGAAGCAAAAACCTTATATAACAATCAGTCAAACCAGTTGCATTCGGTTTCCAATTCCGGTTTATCGTTTCCATTAGTTAGTAATGGAAACCTATCTAATTCGCAAAAAATTCCATTAACCTTCGGGCATCTAAACTTGTTTCGTATAGATCCATTGTTTACGTAAATCAGCAGAGGAAATGTGTTTGAGCTGGCGCGTTTTGTTCAATTATGCCAAGTTTAAGCCATCTGGAGATTTCTTCCTCAACTTTAGGAAGTAGGCTGGGGAATTGATCGAGACTCTCATATGCATGTAACCAGGATGTTATATACGTATTTGCTAAAGACGGTAGAAAATGCCTTTCCAAGATCTTCTTCGCCCCATGAAAACGCTAATGCTTGCCGCGTTAGAAGTTCATTTAGATCTTCAACTTGAGGTGGAGATATATCACCAATACTTCCAGGTTTTGGAGTTTTAGTCGGCTCGCAATATTTTAACCTCCTTGATTTTTGGAACGATTCTAAAGAATTTTTCTCATCTGAACTGTCAAGCACCTTGATTCCATTTACACTATTTACCATGTAGTTGCTGGGTAATGCTGACATTTTAAAAATTTGTTCACCTTTATATATCAATAAAGGCAGTGAGGTTGTATTTTTTACTATGACGTGTAAAAATTGATCATTGTTGTGCATGGTTGGTAAAACATCAAGTCCATCTACTGTATTTGTTGATTCAGCAATTATTTTACATTGTAGCCATTTTGGGAAGGAATTGATTATTCTGATTCGATGTTGACAACCAGCAGGTATGCAGTAGTCTTCTTGTACAGGCGGTAAGCAAAAGTCAGCACGTTTAACTCGTTGACCGTTTATTACCAAGTGATCATCATTTTGATCAAATGTTAATGATTTTATAGCATCAACTCCCAGAATGCAAGAAACGGATAAATCGTGTACAACGATAAATGTCACCGTTACTTGTAAAACTGGAGAAATGGTTATTGTTGCAGTTATAACTCCAGCTGATTTCATATTTTCACCATTGGCAGAAATCAAATTAATTTTCATGGGAATGAATAATTTACTACTCACAATATCGTGAGAATATTTCAAGCAAGATTTAGAAGCACCTAAATCAGCCAAAGCAACCAAATTTCTTCCCTCAAGATTGATAAATACATGTATGAGTTGGTTGTTGTTGTCTGAATTTTCAGAAGGGATATGAAAAATTCCTTGGAATAGTCAATGTTGATTCAACTTCCTTGCAGCTTCCATTATGCAAGTCCGAAACGATATTTTTGGCAATTTTCTAGATATTATGGTCAAAAGTTGTCAATTTATATTTTTGATCACTCTGCATTTTCGGGCGCATTCAGTTAGCAGCGATTCATGTTACTAGAAAAAAATATCCAGAAATAATTTTTTTTTTTTTAATTGCAATTAACGTTCCCGAGGTGTGGATTGGCAGGTGCCATTAAACAATACCGATGCGACCGTGGTGGAAAATAACTCTGACTGCACCCAATCCGCCTTAAACGATTTATAAATGGCAGGAGGATAACGTTTTTAGTTGATAAGCAGATTTTTTAAACATAATGTCCAAGAATGGTGGCGACTGGTTTTTAATAAACAAAAATTTGAAGTAACTCTATGTTTCAAACTTAATTTAGCAAATCTCAATTATACTATCCAAATTATGAATACCAGAATTTGATTAAGTTCAAAATTACTAACCTGGTGGATTTTACTCTATTATTAAACTACAACAAGATACGTTTAATTATTTTCAATTTTAGTTATCTATCATAGAATCAGCAAATTATCTGACCTCGGAAATTTTAGGTATTTCAAGCAAACAAAAAAATTATTGCGCCTTCCGTGTTTAATATCTCAAATCGTTATCGGCAGCATAATTACCCAGCCCTTTTCTTATCAGTTTTTTTGATGCAAGTCGACCGGGTCGTCGAAATATTTGTTGTTTGGTAGAAGAGGTTCGGAAATAGATAGATGAAAAGTCGAAACTTCGAGTTTTTTGTCAAAACTTATTCCTGGGGGGCATAGCCGAACTTGCCGAAATCGCCCAAAAAAAACCTCTACGCAATTTCACATTTTTAGCTTATAAATAATTCCTGTGCCATATCGCCGAATTTATTTTTGAGATTTCTATTACAATTACTGTACGCGTACAAGAACCGTCATATTTCAACAGTCAGATTCTCAAATTTACTAATTTTAAGATATTATTTCAAAGTTTTGACTTACTACAGTGGTTTTGACTATATGACATTTCATTTTATCATGTTGACCACACGTATTGTCCTTAGTTTTTATTGCTTACAAATAGAAGTCTTTTTGTTGGCTTTTCCACCTGTTAAATTTTCGCGAAATACTTTTCTCTTCTCGTCCATATCCTTTCCGACCTTAGTGGATCTGAAAATGTTGATATGAATATCCAATGAATCTCTATAGCGCGTGGTTCGAAATCCATTAATGTTGCTAAGTGTTGTGGTTGGTGATTACCGGCACCAATCAACTTTGGTGGCCAACTATCGGGTACGATGCAATCTACGCGGTTTTTACTTTTGCGCTCGAAAATAACTTAGAGGGCGTTTTGTGTGAGAGCAAAATAGTGTTATTGGGGTTTGAATAAAGAAACCGAGAAGAAATACATTGGAGCTTATGTTAGCAAAAAATTTGCAAAATCGATTTTTTTGTCAATCTAACCTGATGGTGTTACGTCTTTTTTTTTCTAATCTCTACCGATTTCTGTTTCATTAATGTCGGAATCGTAATTCGACTCTTCTATCGGACATTGATTCGACAATATGCCGAATGCTGAAATCAGAATTTGGGCCAACTGCCCAATTCTAAACATCAGCGGAGCAATCTATGATTATTTGAAGAAGCTTTTTTGCCAGGACGCTCAACTTTCATCGTGATTTATTCCAGATTTTTGGAGATTGAACGTAAAATTTGCTTTACAACCGGCAAATCATGATTTGAGCGTTACCAAATCTTTACTTTCGTTCTTATATTCTGGGTAGTATGACAAGAGGAAGGGATCGTCTCACGGAGTGTGAAAAATCTGCTATTGTCACGCCTGCCATTAGTTATATTCTAATGTGGGAGTTGAGAAACTCACCACAATTATGTCTCATCGCCATTGCGGGATATCTAAGGTTCGATTTTTGGTACTTAAAATCATAATTCTGCCTTAATACCAAGAAAATGGCTCGAGAATACCAGAGGAAATTTCAGAAATTAAAATTTAATTCTAGCTGAATCAAATATGACGATGTAAAGTTATGTGATCACAAAATCTCTCAGAAGCACAAGTGTTACGAAATGACTCTCAGGTATTCCCGGAAATATTCACGTGTAATGAAGCCAGAATGCGTTAAATGAGCCCCGAGTAAACTGCATCTTTGCTTCTCACAAAACGCATCTAGTAGTCTTTCGAGCGAAAAGTAAAAAACCGAGTAGAGTTTCCCGCATCCGCCAATATAAACAGCTCTACCTATTATCTACCCTAGAGCATCACTTAAAGAAAAAAAAAAAAAAAAAAAAAAAAAAAAAAATAAAAAAAAAAAACTTTTAAACAAAAAAAAAAAAATTAAAAAAAAAAAAAAAAAAAAAAGAAAAAAAAAAAATAAAAAATAAAAAAAAAAAAGTAAATAAAATTTTTAAAAAAAAAAAAAAAAAAAAAATTTTTTTTTTTTTTTTTTTTTTAAAAAAAAAAAAAAAAAAAAAAAAAAAAAAAAAAAAAAAAAAAAAAAAAAAAAAAAAAAAAAAAAAAAAAAAAATTTTTTCTTAAAAAAAAAAAAAAAAAAAAAAATTAAAAAAAAAAAAAAAAAAGAAAAAAAAAACAAAGAAATTAAAAAAAAAACAAAATAAATGACAACATTTAGTGGGTTCGACACGCGCGTATAGAAGAAGCACCGCATTTTCAAGATACACTTTAGGTTTGGTAAAAGGATATATTGTTTAATAGCGCACAACACAGTAACGTAATTCGAAGTATTTCAAGCACACAAAAATTCGTTATTGCGAACTTGCTGGCGTTTACATTTCTCATAATATTCTTTCAGTGGCATATTAGGCTTCCGCCGTACATCTACCTCAAAATCCCCGCTCATTTTGATTAAGTCGTTGTCTGACCGCAAGCGCGATTTGGCCGGTTCGAAACTTAACTTATATTTGTGTCTATACTATTTCTGCAGAGAATCTTACCGATATCCGGTTTTGCGGTTTCTCACAAGTTCACCACTGTGACTGTTCGTTCAAATCTTGTTTTATGTTCCAAAGTAGGTATTCGTTTCAAAGCAAGTGTGTCCATTAAATTCTTCCTAAATAACCGGCTGACATTTTATAATACGTCTATGACTAAACTGTTATGAAATGATTGAATTTAATATTTTTGAACTTTGACACATAAAAAATCTAAGATTATGAGAGTGTGACCAATACAGCCAATCAGGCGCAGACTGCAAACTGATAAAGGCCTTCAACAATATCTGTTTGTATAAGTTCATTAATGTTTTAGATAATTCAAATTTTTTCATTTAGTACAGTTATTTACAAAAAAAAGTCAAACGCGTATTGGCGAGAAATTGATCGTTAGTTTCTTCGACGATGATGCGGTATCATTGCAGATATAAAACCATGTTCAAATATGATCTGCTGCGCGAGCCGTACAGGCTGAGAGTTAAAAACTGAAACACATATCTCTTTTGATGGCTTTTATTTCCTCAATAATCTCAACTTATTTCTAGAAATTAAAAATTTCTACAAATAATTTGTTCACGAACAGCATTTTGTGCGGCTCAAGTTCAGATTTAAAGATACTAAATCTAATTTCTTTCCGAAGTAGCGTTTAATACAGCGCGTTTATATTTTGAGACGTACTCTACAATTTATCAATATGAGATATTCTTCTGACAATATTCTGCAGATACGGACTTTGAGAAAACAAAAATCCGTTTTGCCGAATTAATCGGTCCGGTATATTCTTAAGTTGTGGTATTAACTGATAGCTTATTTCACTTTACAACCAAGCTGAAATTCAACGTTTCGCAAAAAAATCTGGAATATACAGGATGTCTATTTTACTGCGATTTGTTTTTTCATTGTAGAACGAATTTTCGATTTATTTGATGTCCTGCATCGTTTTCGCGATGTTCTATCCTTTCCAACCCGAAGTGCATCCTTAAAATGAGACTCTCCTATAGCGCGTGTGCGAAATCCCACTAATGTTGTTGAATGATGTGTCTTAGTGATGCTTTAGTGATTAGCACCGATCAACTTTTGCGGTCCCAATATCCACCACCCTTGCCTATTATCATACCAAGTGATCACCTAGGAGAACATTAGTGGGATTCGAATCGCGCGATTATGAGATAGTGTCTCATTTTTTAAGTAGCACTTCGGTGTGGGAAAAGGATATATCATGTGTGAAATACTTTTTCAGAATTATTTGGGTAAATACGTTAAGCAACCCATAGGGTGGGCGTCGTAATTGGGCTCTTTTTACCATTTCAGTGAAGTTTGCTGAGCACCTTGCTTCAGAAATAATTATTTTTTCCAATACGTACTACACTCTTAAGGAAGCTTGCCAGTACTATTTAGAGCATCTGATACTTCAACTACGCATAGAAATGATTTTTAGTAGGCGTCCTAAAACTACTAAAAAGCCTACTCCTCATTCATTTCTCATCATTTTTTCTTGTTATTTGCAATTCAACTTCCAAATCTAAATGCGCATCTTCAAGCGAAAGCCTTTTTTGAAAATATTAGAGAAAATTTTCAATTTGTGCATAAATTCCCCGCAAAGCCTGTATTAAGGTCCGAGCGAAGAGTTTTTCCGACTTTTTTCTCCAAATCTCAGGAAAGACTGTGAATTTCTTTTTTTGTTGAAATTCTGACTATAAATTTTTTTAAAACCTACTTTATTTGAAATACAAATCATGATCAAGAAACATAATCAAAATCATCATAAAAATCCTGGAAGTTAAAAAGACAGTGACAAATTTTCTACAAAAAGGCATCAAAGTTATCTGAGAAATTTCAATTATCGTCACCTCTTGATTTAAACATTAATTGCAACCCCGAAACCCGACTTTCTTTGAAAAAATCTCAAACCAAAAAATCTTACAAGTGGAAAACTTGGCAGAAAATTTTCTACAAAAAAGGTATCAAAAAGAATTATACTGTGAAGCTGAGGATCGACTGCCCACTCCATTAACCCCCTCACACCCTTTGACATCTGAGGCAAAAATTCGGGACGCAAAACGGCGCAGAAATAAGATCGTCGCAAACCTAATTTCAAATACGTCATAGAGTTTGCAATTTTATTTTCAAAAATATTTTTAAAATTCTATACGATTAGCCGTTCGAAAGATATTTTTTCCAACTTTTTTTAGGATTTCGCCAAAATTTCTTAAAGATTAATTGTGTGAAAACGATACATAAAATCGAAATTTTTGAAAAGCCAATTTTTAGGAAAGTATTTCAAAATTCTTTTGATATAAGTATATTTTTTCTGCAGTCTCTATACGAAGATAATTTTTTCACAAGTGATTTTTATGAAACTCAAAATAATGAAAAAATATTTTCGAAAATTGAACGGCAATTTAACCCAATAAAGGCGACAAATCGATAAAGTGTAGAACTAAGGTGTACTGATTTTGGTTATCAGATGATTAGCAATATTGTCCACATTTTGCTGCATATATTTTGACGCGCGGCGATATGAATAATTGTGTTGTAAGCGATCGAGATAATATTTCAAATCTGAGACAAGCTATAATAGCTATAGTTTACTTGTAAATTTTCATTATATTCATATGTTAAAATGGATGGTTTTCAAGAAATACAAGGTGAGTGAACCTCTCTTTTCTCTGGCAGTTATCGAGTTCACAGACTTTGAAATTTGAAAATGTTACGTGTTATTACTTAATTATTATCCTTGATATCAATCAGTAAAAATAAGTTAATTGATATCTCTTCCATCTTTCCGTGATAAGCGCTCAACGATATTGCCTTTAGATAGGCTTTTGGGT
>SCLH01000471.1:18514-29457 GCA_004367855.1 Oikopleura vanhoeffeni | reverse complement strand
TCGGGATTTCAGATTTATTACGGTGCGCAAACTTGCAATCATCACCTTACGACATACCAGTAGAGGACCGATACAATACCTCTCAAATTTCGAGATTAGTTTTTTTATAGCTCATTTTCTGCCCATACTACTCAATTGTGTCGCAGTTTCTCAATACATTCCCCATTTGCGTTTGGCCAGAAATCATGTTCCATCAAGTCATCATCATCTTCTGTGATGGTTTAGCTTCAACAACAGCATTTACAGCTGGAGTGCCAAAAATGGATTTCTTTCGATGTGGTAACTCCGTTCCAGTTGTGGAACACGAGCAGCCACTGTATGAAATCAGCCGATCTTCTTCGGATGTGATCATGCCCTGAGTGTTGTTCTAAGGAACTTATAATTTTTCGTAGATAATTGCTTTCATCTTCCAATGAATAAACTTCTCGTCCACAGGAAATTTTTTTTTGCTAAAATAAGTCAGACGAGCCAATGCTAGGCCAGCACAATCCTTGGCGTTTGAAATTCTTGAACTCAGCTCTGTAATGAAACGAATCTTTACCTAATACGGCAATTAAATGATTTTTGAATTCAGACCAATTTTCAATTTTCGGTGCAAACGAGTATTTCAAAACCTTTCATATCGGAATCATCCAGGGCATCATCGCTCGTTTATTTTTTTTTTTCGTCATAATCTGAGCTCCAGCGCAATTAGGAGTCTACCAGATTGAAAAATGATTCTTTCCTTTACTGACCTAAATTTGATTTTCACCCGTGGATTATCATTATATCTTGAGTGATTAATCGTAGCTGAAAGTTCTTGTCCAGTACTACTGCGAGCGTCCATATACGTTACAGGATAGTGGGCGCAGTATTTGTACATGCAGGATCAGCTCTGTTGCAAAAGGTTCACAGCATTACCTGGTGTGAAGTCAAGGGGTGCTGGATACCGGTTGTGGCTCATGTACTGTTGTGGTGTTTGTACATGTTTTAGATACGAAGTTGGCGCATGTGCCTTGTTGTAGTGGATGTACAGTGCAGGATACGAAGTTCGACATCCACTGGTGGTGGGTATGATCATCTACTGAATATGGGTTGGTACATGTAACGGGGCTTGGAAGTTTAGCAGCAAGAATACCAGTTGATTGATAAGCATAAGGTTGTGAGTTATCGCAGCAGGGCGTCTGAAATTTCTGTCGAGATTGACAATCTATAATGATCCTGAGCAGCGTTCTAAAAATTTCAGAATGTGCTGCAACCGCTTCAACCGGTGCAACTTAACCTGGATTGTGTCCCAATGAACGTTTCACCTGCGATCGGTAATAAATTGAACTGTTGCTCAGCGTGGTTCATTTTAGTACTGGATAAGGAAGAACTGGTTTTCTGCGTAGCCATAGAACTTTCCGGTGTTCAGAAGTATTTTCTTTAAATCTTTTAAAGAATAATTTCAGTCTGCATCGAACAATTTTCGCCAACATCTCTAATGCAACTTTTGTTGTTGCTCTTGTTGAAGTGATACCAATTATTCCTTTTGTGTCATTTGCTGACTCATCTGCTGTATTGTGAGATCATAGTTTGTACACACTCCATGTGATATTTGTTGTGTTAACAGTGTTGAAATCCCATTAAGAATCATCATGTGCTGGTTTCTTCTTCTTCAGATCCGAAGAGGTGATTTCAGGCGTGTTTTTCTAAATCCATCACGTCTGTTGCATCCTCCTTTTAGAAAAAGTTTTCATCATTTTTGTGGGTGGTGGCGCTAGTGAGCTGCGCGCGATGAGCTCTGCTTCAGCTTCCTCATTAACTCTTGAGTTATTTTTAAAGTTATTTTTGTCCACTGACGCTAATATTCAGACCAAATACCCTTAAAATTTTCTGAATTTTCATATATACCAAGATAAGAATCTTTATCCTTTTTTTCTAAATTTGAAAAATGTGTATTTTTCTGGGTCATCACAAAATTTGTTTATTTCGTTAAAATCAATTTGACTGTATTTTCTCGTGTCTCTTCTCGCTGAGGGTTAAGTTTCAAATTTTTAGCCAAACATAAACTTCATTCTTGCTAAGGTTGACTAATTTTTTTTTATAAAGTTCTGATTGAACTGCTTGAACGTGCAAAAAAAATAGTCAAAACAATAAACTATAACCCTTATTTCGCTTAGAGATTGAAAAAAAAATGATTTTTATATAATTTTCTCTTTGTTCAGACACCAATATATAACAATTTATGATATGTTATATAAAAATATTAAGTAATAACTATATACTTATGTAGCAAATTTAAGGTAAATCTAGGCTAATTTTATGATAAAATCTCTCTAAAGATGCGTGGTTAAGTTTAACCCTTAAACAATAAAAATACTGATTTAAAATTGATTTTATAAAATTTTATGCTTAAATTGGCAGACAAAATATAGGCAAAAATAAGGGAAAAACGCAAAAAGTATAAAAACTAACTCAAAATTAACTGATTAATTGAAGCTCGAAAGTTTGCTTATAAAGCAAACTTCCCGCAAACTTCAAGGTGCCATCAAGAGGCAAGGTTGCTATTTTACACCTTGCACCTTGAAAGTCTACTTACATTGGGTATACTTAAACGTACATGTTTGACATGCAGCTTGAATATTTAAGAGAAATTCAAGTTGCATGTGGCCCTTTGAAACCTTTAAAACACACTTATCAATCAAAATTGATAAGTATGTTTTTTGAACAAAGGGTACATTTTTTCGGGGTCCTGTAAATAACATTTTTTCGAGTATGATTGAGACAACACCGCTACGACATTAATGCTTGTAATACATCTGTTTGAATGTGCATTGGCATTAACACGGTGAATTTTAGGGTCATTTGTATTTGTTAAGAAAAAACGTTCTTGAAATTTGAATATTTCTATCAGAGGCAACTCCACTCTAGGGCATTTTCCATCAATAAGTTACTCGCGACTTGTGACCATAACATGATAAGAGATAGCCAATGCCCCTTACAGTTCTGAACTTTATGAAGTATATTTTCCTTAAATGAGCGAAAGTGAATGTGCATGAAATAACACTTCGTATTTTCCAAAATAGAAGACACGCCTTGAAAAAAAGGTTTGGTAAGCCTAGTTTTCTAAAATCCTGTAGCCGTCATTTCCAAACATAGCTACTTTTATAGTTATCAAGTTTTTTGAAATTCTGATTATGAGATTTTCGAGCTTTATGCCAATCTGATTTGTTAACAAAATCAGAATCGCTTGTGTGATCTCTCTCTTTTTTAGGCGAAGTTCTCGTTTCTGAGTGTGAGGAGGTTAAACCTTTAAATGTTTTTTATCCAATTTAAAATGACTTCCAGTTTAAAAAATGTCTCCCGGTTCCTTGCTTATAGCGTCTGCAATCCACTTCGAGGCCATTGTAGCGACCATAAAAGGAACAATATACTGTAATCCTTAAAATTTTGATCAAAAATAGTTAGTTTAGCAACCTGATTTTTTTTGTTCAGTTTAAGATGTTCAAACAATTTTGAATCTAGCGTGAAAATTTTAATTTTGCTAAAAATCATCAAGAAACAACTAAAAATTCTACACATGAAACATTCAATTTGAATTTTTTTAAATGCTGTAAATTTTTTATTTATTAGCATGGACAATCAAAAATCTACTGTTTGTTAAATTTTGAAAGTTTATCAATCTGTTTTGTCATAAATTATGACTCATAATGTTATTGCATTTTTAAATTATTGTTTAGCACAAAAAAATATTTTTAGATTTTACTTATGATATTTTATGTCTCAACATTTAGCGTGAAGTTTGCCAAATTTTGAGTTTTCGAAATTTTTGTTCCGGTTGTTCTTATTTGAAAATATAACATTTATACATTTTAAGTTTTAAACATTTTATTATGAACCAACTTTTTCATAGCAAAAGATAGGAGAAAAAACTTGACCAAAAATTTTTCCGACTAAAAATGAATACTCTCTGTAATTACCTCCAGTTACTTCGAACATGATAACGACGAGACTGACGGTCATTCGGGTCACTCCACCAAGAGCTGCTGCGGCGCCAACCATAGCATAAAGTCCAGGCATTACACAACTGAAATATTACTTCTAAATCAATTTGACCAATTTAAGGTGATGTAACTACCATATGAAAGGCCAAAAATTTGAACGTAAAAACATTTTTAATCGGCGTGTTTTATACAGATGGAGCTCAATTAGTTGGTATCGTTCGAAAAAAAAATATTCAAAAACTGAAAATAGACTTTGCAATTTTAAAGATAAAAAATCTAAGATAATGAAAAGTGGGACCAAATACAGTCAATCAGCGCGCAGACTGCAATCTGATCAAGCTAACTCTCATCAATATTTTATACAATATAATCGTTTTGGGCATGCGCAGCATGACCAAAAAGATTATATTTTTTAAATAGAACAATTTTGGGTTATCATCAGGGGGAGATGGTTTTTGTGATATCGGTTGTCTGGTGGGTTTGTCCTGCTCGCGAAGGGTAGTCTGGTTGGGGGTGTATCGTGAAACAAACACCTTCCTCGAGTTATTCTCGGGTATAAATTGCGGAGATTTAGCTTGAGGTGCAAAAATAATTTTGATTATTGAAATTAATTTTGATATTGAAATTAAACAATTACACTTAATTTCGTACTATTAATTTTTGAAAATGGGAAAAAAGAAAGATATTATGTCCATAGATATTTCAAAAAAGATATTAAAAGAGAAGCAGAAATCGCCGTCGTCACTTTACGCCCTAAAAAATCGGCAGATAACCCAAGACCAAGATACATACCGAAAAGACCATATTAATCAGATTTATAGCCATTTGCACGACTCTGGAGATTTAAGTTATCATAAAGAAGGGCAGCGAGATTTTCCGAATTTTTGCAGGAAAGCTCCACGTGTAGATATTGAAAAAGTTTTGACCACGTAAGTAATTTTTCCTGAGACTTTGATCATTTTAAGGGGTTGCCATAAATCGTATAATCTTCACATAGAATTTTTGATACTAAAATTCATAATTTTATGAGATATTTAAATTTATAATGCTCAAATTGATGATTTATGTTACATTTATTTTTAGATTCGTTCGCTGTTGTATATTTTTAATAAATGGCAATCCACCAACTGGGTCATCATTTAAGACTATTCAATGTTCTTATTTGCGCATTTTCAAGCAAAAATACGGCCGATCTGATTTGGATTATGACGATATGTTTACTCTTAACGTGGCTATTAGTGAAATGAAAGGCTTGTTGCAAAATTATTTAAATTGGCATTATTTTAAAAAGCTTATTTTTGATGCAAATTGGTGAAAATATTAAATCTAGTGCATATGAAATACAGTATATCCCTTTATCACACTTTTCTAAATATTCCGGCCCAACTACTTAAAAATATACTACTTTTCCAAATCAGGCCGGGATATTTACAAAAGTGTGATAAAGAGATATGAGCGCGTGACAAAGTTAGGTGCAAAATTTAATTTATTTATATTTTTCGTAACATCACAATTCATCGGAAGCGGACAGCTCTACTCGGTCTTTAGTTTTGGTTCAAGAATTTGATGATTCCCCCTTTAACGAGGGTGTTTTTAGCAAGACGAAAAAGATATTTCCCTCCTCAAATATTTAAATTTTCAAAATTAAATCGGAATGAGTTCTTTAAAGTTTTGCGTAAACTTAAAAAATAAATCTAATAATTTTTAACTTAAAAAGAAACAATATTTCAAGTTGGGAAAACTGGCATTAAACATACGGAAGCATTAACATTGGAAGACGAAATCATTATAGATCGTTGCTTTGAAAAAGGACCCTTGAATGCTCATGATTTATTAAGCTTAGTGCAATACACCGTTATGAGATATGGTATTCTTAGAGCTTTTGAAGTTATGGTGTGACATTTTGAACCATGGTTTCCTCATACCTATCTTAAATACGTAGACCGTTCTTATTTGAGTAAATGATACAAAAATTGTGTCTTGATTAACTCAAAATGAACTTTACCAATTACATTATATATTTTTCATTTCAGCTTTTTAACGTCCATACTGAACCTTTTGTACAGATTTAAGATATTAATAAGAAATTATACGAGCACAACGAGTAGTACATTATCCTTTTCCGCGCCTCGTTCTTATTTAACATGCTTGTGTATCTTAAAACTCAGCGGTGCTGCAAATTCTCACACTTGTTGTCAATAGTGATTCAGTATTACAGTTTATTTAGGTAACGCAGTGCTGTTATATGGCGCACCTGTGCTGCCACACAGATGTGATCTGTGTCTGTAATCACAAATCGCATGTCACGAAAAATCAACTGAGACAACTATTAATTGCGTTTCGAAAATTGCGCTGTAGTAAATATCAAGCAAATTTTGAAGACGGACCTTGGGTCTGGTAATGGATATCAGGGAAAAAATATTTTTTTTGCTCAAAAACTTTATTTAACTATAAGAAAAAAAATAATTAATTTTGATTTTTGATTCACCTATGTAAGATTTATCGGATTATATCTGAAAAGACATTGAATATTACGCTTGAAAAATGGAAAGGAAAATTATTATTATACTACCGAATTCAATTCATGCGCAAAACGTACATCGAAGAACATATAATTAGCAGGCTTTGTTTAATAAAATGGTGTTCTTGTAAGTAAACCCAAGTTCTTAGATATAAACGTAAGTCCTCTACAACGAATCAGAACGTTTCAATTTAAAAACAAGTAGGTGTTTGAAATTCCACATGCTTACCGGCTAATAATCGTAGTTTGTCTGTTTTCCGCTAGATAAAATATATCAATATATACTATTTAATATACTGTATACATCAAATGTGCAGTTCTGTTACATAAAAACTAATTTTATATAAACCAAAAAAGAAAGGAATGGTTTTCAAGATTCCACAGGCAGATAATCCAAAACGGTGTCCTGTACTGGCTATAGAAACGTACTTATCAAAAATAAGTCCATGTGCAGCAGCTGATCCTAAAACAAAATTGTTTTTGAAGGTGGTTATTTAAAAATATCAATTTTTTTAGGGGGTGTATAGGCTGAAAAGGCTTTTTCGAAGGCGCATAACTTTTTATTCCCTCATAAAAATCTTATAAAATGTCGGCAATAGTAGTTCGTAATCTCTGGAACACATTTTACTTCTAACTTTTTCCATAGCATGTTCGACCAACCGGTAAATTGAGTTTCGCGAGCAAATTTTTTTTTCGAAAGTTGTATATTTTCGCCTTATTTCAAAACAATTTGATCTTCTCTCAAATAATATATATTTTTATAACAGTAAAAATGGTATTGTCGTTATTCCCATTTTCACCCTAAAAGTGCTTCAAAAATAACGATTGACTGAGCAAGTTTATTTTTTTATAACCATTAAACCTATTCCCATGAGAAAAAGACAGTTTGTTGGAGATTTTTCGTATGAAACCACTCCAACCCCACCAAGTACTCTGAAAAAGTTGTTCCCGCGCATCGCTAAAATGATAAAAGCAAAAGATGGTGTCCCAGATTTTAAGTTCGAAAACAATCCGAAACCATTCCGTTAGAGCGACAATGATACAAACCCTCCTTCGACAAAATTTTCCAGCTGCTGCGGTAGCTATGAAAGTAATAACTTAATCATTTTAAATTTTTTAATATTGACATAATAAGCTGTCATTTCTCAGTGGCGTTTCAGTAGCTTTTTGAGAAAAAATGTTATATTAAAAACACTTGACAAACTGTCGGTGACCTTTAACTTGAGTACATAAACAGTGCCGATTGGCACTGAGTAGACATTTAGCATGATCTCTAGTAGCTTTCGAAGCAATTTATGTTCAAAGAGTTAACCTGTATACTCAGCATTTCAAAACAACCCTTACTCAGAAAAGTGTCAAACGGCACTTACGAATTAAAAAAAAATTTAAATCATTATTAACATTAATAATTTAGGCGGGGCATCAATCTCTAACGGCTCAGTGTTCATATTCTAAGGCAATAATGAATGATGAAATCGTAACAGGTAAATTGAGAAGTTTTTGATATGGTAGAAACGGCAAAACTCGACTAGCCAAAATTATATTTATTATTGGTGCACTTTTATTTGTGTTCTGAAAATTAGCTAGAAAAACTTTTGAAAAAAAATTCTCCCGTTGTCAAAAATCAGCAATTTTCGAAAATTTTGAGAGAAATAGCAAAAAACTTATTCTGATTTTTGTTAATAATTTAAATTTGTTTTAAGGTTTATCTATGTCACGCTCCGAGCAAAACTCTGCATCAGGAAATATTGGAAACTCACGTAAACGATTAATTCAGGCAACCGATACTGCTCCTTATCAGGTTATTTTTTAATTTTTCATTTTCAAAAACTTATTTGTAAATATATTATAAGACGTTTCGGAAATGAGAGTTGCAAATAATAGCTAAAAAGCTATTCATCAGCTATATGGATTAAAAGCCCTTAACCGACAGATCGTGACTATTTGAAAATGCATAATCTGAGCATTTAATTGGTTTATACGCTCAAAACTGACCAATGAAATCGGTCTATTGTGCATTCTAGGGTTTTGATTGGGTGCCAGTATCCCCCGTTGTTTGTATCATTCAAATATTCACGGTCTGTCAACTTAGGGCCATTAATCTATATCCCCTATTCACACTTTTGTTAATATCCCGGCCCTACTACTTAAAAATACACTACGTTTCTTAATGAGGGCCGGGATATTAACAAAAGTGTGAATAGGGGATATTCATTATTATGTGAATGAACATTTCAAAAATTTACTTCAGTTGCCAAAAAAAATACAAAAAACATTGACAATGAAGGATAGCGCAAGGTGTTCAACATTCTCAGAATTGGAAATGACCCTTAAAGTTGCTCAAACAAGCGTAAACCCAGACATAATCGTAATTGATGATTCAATCGATGCTAATTCAACTTTGATCACAAATGACATTGAAGGTTCAAAAGAGGCTACAGCATCATCTCAAAACCAATACCAATATATTCAGAAAATGGAAGTTATCGAAAATGTCGACCCATTTGGCATGCTTAACTCCGAAGAAAAGCTTTTCAATTTTGATGACGATGAAAATACTTCGAATTTTACAAATGATAAGTCACTAAATGAATTACTCTTCGAAAATCAAAATTCAAAAAATCCAGAACCAGTTGCCAGTGTATCCGAAATTCAACCTAATACGGGTTAGTTTTTTAAATAAAGAAATAAGCCCAAATATTTGAAACACTAAAATACTTTAAGTCTGACATAAGTTTTTCGTCAAACCAAAAAATGTCGGTTATTTTAGACTTTGATCAGAATTATTAAAATAATAATAACCATATTAATAAAAAAACGGCATTTAATATTAAGGGGGTGGTCAGGGTAAGAATTTTTGGTCATTTCTGAGTTTGGAACTTAATTGTTGAAAAACTAGAGATGATAGAGTTACATTCTTTACGGTTTTGGAAAGCTCAGACAATTCCTCGTTAAATTCACAATCGTAAACAAATTTCATAATTTTGGATTTAATTCTTACACTTGTGGTTAAACTAAAATGTCAATAATATGTTGGAATAAATTTGCAAATTTTGCCCTAGAGCGCCAAAAATATGCTATTTCAGTCAATTTTTCAAAATCGATCTCCTCCGTCAATTTCTGTCAGATTTTCATGAGACATGTAGAATACTTCGTTAAAGATTTGATGACGCTCAGTGTTTNTTTAGCTTAAATTCTTATTACTTATGCATTTGTTTGTGAAAATCGTGGAAAAGGAGAGAGTTTTTAATTTTCTTATTTACATTTGATGCCTTTTTATTATTTTTTTCAGAAATTTTTATTATAGGACCATAGATAATTATTTGAATTATATTATAAACAAGGAAAAATTATATGTTTGTAATGAATTTTCAGTTATATGCTTGATTAAAAACGTCTCGTCACGCATGACCAGAAGTCACTACGGGTCCAAAAATTGTCGGTAACTACGGGAGTTAACATTGAGGGGGTGGTCAGGGTAAGGTTTTTTGGTCATTTTTGACTTTGGAACTTAATTACTGAAAAATTAATTACTAGACATGATAAAGTTACATACTTTACGGTTTTGGAAAGCTCAGACAATTCCTCGTTATAATTGACAATTGTAAAAAAGTTTCATGATTTTAGAGTAGCGCTATAGGGCATAAAAGGTTGAAAAAATTACGATTTTTCAAAACCTATCTCCTCCGTCAATATTAAGTTAAATTTAATTTAATTTTAACACTTATGAGAAAACTAAAATGTCAATAATTTGCTGGTGAGGATTTGCAAATTCTGCACTAGAATGCTCTTGAGCGCCAAAAATATGCTATTTCAGTCATTTTTCTAAAATCTATCTCCTCCCTCAATTTTTGTCAGATTTTCAAGTGACATGTTAAATACTTTGTTTAAACACTTTTGAACAACTTCCTGGCAGGAAAGTTTTATAGCCCCTCTGATTACGTAACAGGTACACTTTTACGAATTAGTAAAATATATTTTTGCTCCAAATTATCTTAAAACTAGAATCTATAGTAAATCGACCTCTGTGAATTCATTTTTGAAAGTTTTAACCTCGTATCTAGTTTAGTTTCTGAGTGAGAGTGAAATTACGATTTCATTTCATTTTTTATGACCTTCAAATTTTGATAAGAAAATTAATTTAATTTTCATAATTTTCCTTAGATAATTTTNTTGTGATAGAGGTAGTCTGGTAACCTTCCTCGAGTTATTCTTGGGTAAAAATTGGGGAGTTTAGCTTGAGATGCAAAAATAATTTTGATTAAAGCTTGGACGCATTTGATGACGACAACGATTTTGAAAAAACAGTCTTGGAAAATGAAAATATTGGATTGCGAAGAATGGTGGGAAATTATAGACAAAAAAATTTTAAGTTGACCGCAAATGTTAGCTTTGAGCAAAAAGAACAAGAAAAGGCAATTTCAAAATTAAAGCGAAAAGAGAATGAACTCAAAATT
>SCLH01000471.1:0-12102 GCA_004367855.1 Oikopleura vanhoeffeni | reverse complement strand
CGTTTGATTCAATAAATTTTCATAATCATATTCTACTGGATAATCAAAAAAATGATCATTTTCTGCAGCTTCCGGTTGAGGTTGACTGATTTGTTCCGAATTCTCCCGGAGTTTCTTCTTCAGAATAAGGTTTTTGAACAAGGCGAATTCGCACTCTTCAAAATTCCCTAACAAGCAAAATGTGCATGTGCAAATGAGCGGCACCAGTTTGCATTCTTGGGACTTTTTGTCGAATTTGATCATTCGAGCTTGCTTCAAATTCATTGCGATGCTACCTAGAAAATAAGTTAATAAACGTGCTTAACAATTATCACCATTATATGTAAAGTATTCAGAGGTGTTCGTTTTTCCCTTTTTGCTTAAATTATATAGTAAACATATAGTAAACATAACCCAAAAAAATCAAAAAAATTGTTGAAAATATTTTATTTGAAACGTACCATAGCAGCCTTGTGTTCATCCGTTTCAGCTTTCATCAAAGCTTCTCGCCTACGCCGGTTCTCTAGTTCGTTTTCTTTTTTGGTGATTGCTTGCATCATTTCTTGCATACCACCACTTAATTTCTTAATAAAATAATATATTTTTTAAATTTTGAAAAAAAATTTTAAAAACAAAAAAGTTATATTTTTTTTAATATATTACCTCAAAAATGTCGTTTGACATCATTTTTGATTCTGGTGTAAACCAGGGGCTCACAACCGCCCATATACTTACTATTACAAGTATGTTACTTGCTAATAAAAAAAGATTTTTTAAAAAATTGAATAAAACCATTTTTTTGATAACTTTAAAGCAGAAAAACTTACTTTATATACCGTTTTAAGGGCTCATAAATATCCATGTGGCCACTATAAAATTGAGGGCGAAAATTATTTTTGGCACAGATTTTGGCACGTTAATTATTTTTGGCACGGATTTTGGCACGTTAATTAGCACAATTTCTTGGCACTCGATTTTGCCACAATTTCTTGGCACTCGTTTTTGGCACGGGTTTTAGCACGTTTTTTTTGGCACAATTATTAACACTCGTTCTTGGCACGGATTTTGGCACTCGTTTTTGGCACAACTTTTTGGCAGAGTTCATGATTTCTTAACCTTTGAAATAAGCTAAAATAGTGAGTCAATACCCGATTGTCTGTAAATCAGTTTATAAAACGCTATTTTGGGCGGTTTTTATTAATAAATGTAAAAATAATTTAAAGTAGTATTTAGAAAAAAAACGTTGTAGGGCTTTTCAAACTTTTTCGTCCTGCGACAGCCTGATTGGTCCATTTTTTTTTAATTTTCATATTCCATTCAATTTATGTCCAACGATCATTTTAAAAGTATTTCTGTCAATTTTCATCACTAAATGACAAAATGGTGGGTGTGACTGATATAATATCGAATAATTTAAAAGGTTTTCAAAGTTTTTTCAAAGTTTTTTTATTTATTTTTCAAAGTTTTCGGCGGGTAAAAATATAAATTAAAAGTGATTTGAATATCGGTGTGCAGTAGATTATAAGGTGATCGTGTTGGCCCTCGTAGCGAGCAGGGTGTCGTATGAGAGCAGCGCTCAAGAGCATCTTTAGCGCAGTTAAATTTTATGGCGCGAGTTTTTTATTTTTGACAGTTTGGCCTGAAAGTAGGTCAGCCAGGTGCGTGAAATTGATTTACTGATTTAAAATAGGTTACGGGGTTAAAATGCAAATAAATGGATTCTTTAACAGATGACGCAGATTAAATTTAGTTATGGCTGGATTTTCCGCAAATAGCAATTTAAAAGTTTGAAATAGCGTAAAATATTAAGTTTGAATTATTCAGTTTTTATGAAATTTTTATTTTTACAGTTGAGTAGGGTTAAAATAAGTCAAAAATTCTTATTAGTTTTTGAAGTTAGAAAACTTTTTTCTAGAAATCATTTGATGAATTTTTAGGGTCCATCGTGGGGTTTGAAAAGTTTGTTTTCCAAATTATTTCAAAATTTTCGAAATTTCAAAAGGCTTTTCAAAATTCCTGAGAATTCCAGACATGGAAAATGTCTAATTTTTTGAGAATCAGAAAATGTAGCTTATTCTAATTAAGGACCTGGCAAACCAGCAAAAAAACAATTAAGGGATCACTGGTGAATGTGGGTTTGAAAAGTTTATTTTTCAAATAATTTCAGATTTTTGTGATTCCTGAGAACATGGAAAATGTCTAATTTTAAAAGAATCAGAAAATTTAGGCAATTCTGATTTAGGAACAGCCACAGCACCAAAAAACGCATGAAGCCGTCACTGGTGAATGTTGGTTTGAAAAGTTTATTTTTCAAATAATTTCAGATTTTTGAAATTTGAAAAAGTTTTTTGTGATTCCTGAGAATCCTAGACATGAAAAATGTCTAATTTTGGAAGAATCAGAAAATTAAGCCAATTTTGATTTAGGAACCGCTACATCAGCAAAAAACGCATGACGGCGTCACTAGTGAATAAGGGTTAGAAAAGTTTTTTGGAAAATCTGAAAAAATAAAATTTTTTCTCTAAGGTATTTCACGGTGAAGGTATCAGTAACAACTTAAAACGTTGTTTTCAAGAGCTTTTTGGTTTTTTTGAAACTGTTCTGTGACTGTCTGCCTAGGT
The DNA here is from genome assembly GCA_004367855.1 of Oikopleura vanhoeffeni. NCBI lineage: Eukaryota > Metazoa > Chordata > Appendicularia > Copelata > Oikopleuridae > Oikopleura > Oikopleura vanhoeffeni. Next base: position 9,502 of record SCLH01000471.1, on the reverse strand, counting down.
CAAAATTTTTTTTAACGTTTTTTACCACTTACAGATTTAATGTCCAACAGTCAATCTGAGGGTACTTTAGTTCATGTTTTCATATCAAATGACAAAATGGTGGTGTAACAACTGAAAAGTCTGTTATTCAAGTTTTTGGATTTTTCTAATACCTGTGAACTGTCTGAATCTGGTCAATTTTTTTTTAATATTTTATCTTGACAGCAGGATATTATGGTCCAACGTCAATTTGAGGGTACTTTGTCAATTCTAATCATATAAAAGTGACAAAATGGTGGTGTAACAACTGAAAAAGTTGTTTCAAGAGCTTTTGATTTTTTAATCCTGTGACTGTCTGATTGGTCACTTTTTTTAACTTATTTTAATCTGCACAGATAATATGTCCACACGGTCATTTGCAGGGTACTTTGGTGCCATTTCTCATACATAAATGACGACAATGGTGGATGTAACCAACTGTTATACAAAAGTTGTTTTCCAGAGCTTTTGATTTTTGTGATCATCGTGACTGTCCCCCTGATTGATTCAAATTTGTTTTTAACTATTTTACCCACAGATTCATGTTCCAACATCATATTTGAGTGTACTATGGTCTTTTCATAATAAACATGACGAAAATGGTGGGTGTAATCAACTTAAAAATTGGCATTTCGAAGAGCTTTTTGATTTTTTTTGATCCCCGTGATCGGTCTGGATTGGTCAATTTTTTTTTTAAAACTATTTCACCCCCATAGATTATAGTCAAAGACGGTCAAATTTTGAGGGATTTGGGTTATTTTCCATAATGAACATGACGAAATTAGGTGAGTGGTAATCGACTTTATGGAGGATAAAATTGCAGAAATAACTGAAGAAAAACTCTAAATTGGCGTTTTGTGGTAATAAAAATAGTCAAAGTGGTCTAATTTTTTTTCGGAAACGTTCCAAAATATTGCGGCTTTTTTTGGCGCTAAAATTTAAGTCCTTTAGAACCTATATCTTTAAAAGTTGGCATAATAAGGACACACTCATTATCTGGCCTATTCACGAGCTCTGATGTTAAAGACATCATTGTAAAGCTTTGAGCGCCATGTTGAGTTTTTTGGCTAATAACGAGCACAATCGTCACAAATAGATTGCTTAAATTGCAATTCAAGAGTTTCTAATGACCTTTCGTAAACTTACAGGTCCTGGAGATAATGCTGGTATCGGTTTGAATTCGAGATTTAGAACAATTTTAAGCCCCATCAATATTGATAGCCGTCAGCCTAACAGATGAAGCTTTATTTTTATAGCTCCTGTGGGGCTATGTCAACAGCCCAAAATAACCTGCCCAAAGGTGTAAAAAAATAGCCCCTTAAACAACATTTTGTCTATAAAAACCTTCGTCCTTAGAGCGAAATTTTCAAAAATGTTTATTTTTTTCTGAAACGGGGGAAGAAAGGCGGTCATTTTGATACCCAAAAAATCCAAAACTTGGGAAGCCATCATTTTTTTTTCGACAATATTGAACTCTGGAGATCAACCATTAGCATAGTGACGGCCGAAAGTGTACACAAGTATCAAACCGAATAGTCCTATTGGATTGGATATCTGCTGAAAAGTGAAAATGGAGGAAGAGTGCTGGATTTGAAATAGTGCCAGATTTACCAGCAATTTGAATGTGTTAACAAACACTAAAAGTAAAAAATTGTAATATTATTTACCAGTTATTTTGAAAATGCAGAATTAGTGTACACAGTTAAATGATCAAAACATTGCAAATGGGATCCATAACCAAAACAGCTATCAAAAACACTGCAAAGTCGTTACTTCTAGTGCACTCGCCAACTAAGTTCTAATAGCATATAAACAGTGCAACATAGGTCTATCCCTTACTTGCGCCCGTTTGTATAAAATCAGAGCGGTGTCGCTCTTGTCACCTGGCAGAACTTAGCCTGCATAAGAGTGGGTCACGTTAACCGGAAGACTCCATCTGCAAAACTGAATCCCACTCAGTCGGATTATGTTTGAGTTTTGTTGTAACGATATGTATAAAAACAACCAAAATCATTATACAAGCAACCTTTATGCGCGTTCAAAGCGAAAAATGTTTTTTCCTCACTCAAATGTGACCACCATGTGGTGGCTCGAAAAGTTTTTGTTCAATGATGGAATCAATTCTTGTCTCGAGAAAGTTCACAACCCCAGTTTAGCTCAATAATCTGTACTGTGGTGTTTAGTTTTGGCAGGTTATCCTCCTGTATGACCTGAACTTATGCCGGCATAAGTGTTATTGCGGTCCCCATATTTAACCTGCAGTGATCCAGTGCGGTCGGGTGAAAAGTTCCATTAACGGACCCTTCAGAACGCATAATGCAGTTGAGCGATGCAAAGCTTTCAGAAACCTTTTTCGTAGACCAATGTTGGTATAAAAGTATGTAAATCATTTTTTGTAACTCACCTAAGGCAACATATACTGAGGCAAAAAAAGATGATTGACCAATCGCGTACAAATCACTGTTCCCGCAATAAATATTGTTCACTATTGTGCCAATTGCTGTCTTACTGTGATCAACAGCCAAAACGGCCAGTGCCAATGTCTGAAACAGCTTGGAAGCAAGCATCGATGATGCGGCATCATCATTCAATGGAATAAAAAGTAACAACCTTTTGAACAATTACAGTACTGAACAAAAATGTTTCTCGTTGAATTACGAAATAAAAAATGATACTTTTTTCCATCTAAATTGGCAAAAAAAATATTTAGAGCCGAAAAAATAACCTAATGGAGATTAGGCAGTTGATAAGATAATGCATTGGATTCAGTGTTTCAGAGTTATTAAGTCTTCTAAAAACAACGTCACTTAATTACTTAAGTCATTATATAAACAGCCCTTCCAGTGTGCATAGTATCATAGCATACTTACTGCTATAAAGCGAATCAGCACCACCAATCAACCTTAAGTTTTCGCTTTCACCATCTGCAACGAAGCCAACATTTCCATAAAACAATTTCCATCTGCCTATATAGTCTTGGAAAAAGAGAAGACAATGTGTGGTACTCCAACGCATGGGCGCAATGGTGGCCTCGCCACTATGCCCTATGAATTTCTTGGTTCGATCCCCGTAGCTGGACATGATTTTTTAATGAGATAAGCATAGAGAATCTGTATGTACTGTATATTCAGTCAAGTAATTTTTATTTAGCATTACTCAAATAAGCTTACGCCATTTCTTCGACGCCGAGAGAATTCAAGTATTCTTCTTTGATCGAATTTACCGTCTATTCAAGGACATTCTTAGTAATGGTTCAAAAAAAAAGTTACTCCACTCTGGCTTTGCTGTGTTTTAAAACACAGGAACAAAGAAATTATAGGGGTAAGATATCCATTTTGGCGCGGGGAATATCGACCCCGAAAGTTCCCTTATTTTTTAATTTCAAAGAATTTTGGTGAGTTCAAAATTGGCTCATCGACCGCGGAAATTTCATGATTTGAATGCAACTTTTTTTTGCTTATAATATCCGTCCTACGATTAACACACGGCATGAAATACAATAATAATCTACAAATATACACATATACGGTTACTTCGGGGGATAATATTTTCATATATTTATTTTGGTAACGTGGCACCAATTTCTATATTTATATAAATATTTTGAAATATGATTAGACGTTCTGAATCTGCCGCATGGTGGTCTCCAGCAGGTGTAACGATGAACAGGACGCGGATCCTGTTCTACAAGCTATTACTCATCGTCCTCCTATCCATTTTTGTAGAAAACGCAATCACAAGACCATATAGTTCCACGCTTTTAGGTTGGCCTAAGGGGTTGTCAAAGGATTGGTTTTGCGTGTGTTATACCGTTCCCCTTTTGCGTAGGTGTATGCAAGACAAATAAGGGAAAAATGGGATGGGGATTAACGAAATCGCGGGTCGGGATGCATCCCTTATAACTGTGGTTCAAGGGGTCGAACCTAAATATATTCTGGATGAACCTTATTTTCTTGTAGCCAGTCCAAGAAAGAATCTACTAAATGGCGATTTTCTCAAAAGTTTGTTTTCCTGATAAGATGAAGTAGCAAAAGGAACATTTGTTATCGACCAGCTACCCTCCTAAGCTGCACCCCTTATTTTTTAAGCCTTAATACTTTTCCCAACGAAACACTTAATCTCAAGAAGTTTACTTTTCTTATTTAGCGCGTGTTAGAATCCACTATTGTTGTCTTAGTGAACCTGTCTTGGAGTATAAGTATATGGCAAGGGGTGTTTGATATTGGAACCGCTTAATTATTGAACCGGGTGTTAATCACTCAAGCAATCAAACTAAGAACTTCATTAGTGGGATTCGAACCTCGCGCCTATACGAGACCAACCTCTAACTTTTTGAGCATCGGAGTTCAGTGGTAAAAAAGAATATGATCTCACTCACTTCGGTTATCTGATGTTCTCAATAAAACCCGTGAAAATAATATTAGAGGTGAAGAAAAATTAAATGTACTGGAGTTAATTCTGTAATCGTGGATTGTCCAATCTAAACGACACATAAACGTGAAAAGTAATAGAGGGCTTTAGCTGGGTGTCCTTTCTAACCAAAACTGAAAAATGACTTTTAAAAAAAATTGATAGTTTAATTACTATAAAAGTAGGTAAATAGTAACTGAATTAAGTACCTCCAAGATTTCCCTATCTATATACTTAAACCATATTAAAAGATGAATGAGGGATTAACCCGGACACTCTTCGACCAGAGCGCTGAATTGACCATACACGCCACACGACCACGAGTATATTCTCTTCTCCAAAGTCATATTGCAAAAGTCGGAACTGCACCTTTGTAGGAGTGTAAAGACAAACTTTCGGTTTATGTCGTGCCCAGTTTTCATTCGATCTTATAGGAGACGTATGTACTCATATTAATACTAGAAGGCTGTTAAATATTAAATGAAATGCCTTGTCGTGTGGTATGCGATCGTGAACGTGTACGCTCGCATCATGGTTCAATTCCGCTATGCCAATCGGTATGGCCCTATACGGCCTGCGCGCGGTATTCCTTTTACGAACCGCTAAAAAACAAATATTTGAAAAACGTATAATTTTGATTCTATATCAGCTAAATTTAATTGTTGAAAACCAACACAATAGCGAAATTAGAATGATATTTTCGATTTAAAAAGCTAAATTTAATTTTTGAAAAAAAAACACATAATGCCAAAAATTATTGCATCATTTTTTTGTATGAATCTTAGCAGAGTATCGGAAAATTGAGAATTGTTTGAACATATTCCACATTATGTATTATACATAAGCAAAATTAAGTAATTTCAACAATTCCCCATTAATGTGTAATATAGCCTTTAATCACCTTTGGGTTAGAAGCGTAGCCCACAACGTTAAAAATCACACGTTAAAAGGAGTAGTGGCTACCGCATTCTAACCAAAAGGTGATAAGGATAATAAGAGTTTAAGTAGAAAATGAATTCCCACTCCATTAAGTAGTTACTATATATGCGTTTCAAAACAAAAACAATTGATTGGTGCATTTTTATGACATAATAACTGCAATGGAAGAATGTAGCAGCCCGGGATATCCTTCAAGGTGGTGGTCGTCGCAAAATGAGGCCTAAAACAAATTTTTCCCAATTTTATTCTAAGTTTTTTTTATGAAATATAAGACGACTGCGCGACAAGACGTTTTGAGGTCCTCACAAAATATTTTGTGTTGAAATAGTTGAAATTTATCATTTTTGGAAATATAAAAACACGATATAAAAAAACTGAAGAAGAAATTTGGGAACAAAACTCTCAATACTAATCTGCTACGGACTATTCAGTCTGCACATTCATATAAGTTTCGAATATGACCTTGAAAAACAGGGAAATGAGATACATTTTGAAAAAATTAGATTCCGTCAGTAATTGTATGAGCACGTTTCGATCGGACGAAGCCATCTTCACTGTTTGAATTTTTTTTTAGGTATGGCAAGATTTTTTGTCCAAATATATCAGAAAGAGGTAATACTTTGGTCCGACGATTTGTTACTTTTGCGTCAATGGCCAGTTGAAAACTACGTTTTTTGCCCTTAAAATGCGACGAACCACCCCCTTAAAACCGATTTTTTGAAAAAAAAAAAATCCCAACACGAATGAAAGAAAATAATATCGTACCTTTTGAGTTTCAAAATTTTTTTTTCAAATTGTTTCAAAACAATGCGGGATACTAGCAACCAATCACCAACCCTGAATTACAAAATCCACCAATTTTATTGGCTCAATCAATGCCCAGTCACAATGCCGAAGTCCAACATCTTGTCAAATAGTCAAGATCTGTCGGTTAAAGGGCAATCTAATGTCTATATCTTTAAAAAAAGACTAAATCATTGCCACAGATAATACATGGTATTATATCGCGATTTTTTTAAAATTTTCAAAAACTGGGAAAAGAAAAACAAAACTTAATTGATAAGTTTCTTTAGCGAAATGGCTAGAGAACAACATGAATAAAGACATAATTAATACCATAGATTAATGACTGAACGTTTTAAGTTTTTCGAGATAGGTTCCTAATCTGAGATACGAGCTTGCACAGGGCCCTAATAGCCTATAGTAATTAGGTCACTCCATATGCGCCCATGGATGCAAAATGAACATTCATGTTTATTTATCAAATTTAAACATATTCAATCCGTTTAATCATATCCAAAATTTGTCTTCAAACCTATTTTCAAAGAACAAATTTCAAGATATATTGTCAAAGAATTATTTTCAAATACATATTTCAAATACATTATAAACTATTTTATTGCATTATTGACACATGAATCTTACATAATCTACCTCTTTTGAAGTAACGACCAAACACTTGTAATAATCAATTTATGGCAAAAAATATTTGAGTTGACATTTTTCGATTTTTTCACTCATTATATTCCTCAAAATATACGATTTTCATACTCAAGGCCAGAGAAAAACTGCTCATTTAGTCGGGAAGATAAAATCGAATCATGATCTCGCATAGCGATTACGCCCCTCGCCGGACATGATCCTGAATATTTGAATGATGCGATAATGGCGAGACTGATGATTGGTGGCCGCCTAACATTTAAGCCGATTTCATCGGCTTAGTCAGAAATTCAGGATTTGATGGATGCAACGTTTTTATCTCTTAAATATTTAGGGATGACCGGCGTCCGATCGGCTTTGACTGTGATTCTCACGTTGATTTTATGGCACTTAAGATCGGAAAATTCGATTTCTGGTTGAAAAACGAAAACAAAAGATTCGATTAAACAATTTCTGTAAATAATTCTTATAAAAAGTTATATTTTCAAAAAAGATAAAGTTGATATAACAGTTGTATAAAATTACATAAACCCTAGATTAAAATGAAATCAATCAGAAAAAAAGATGTTTGAATAGCTGTGATGCAAAAAAGACAGGAAAAATCGACCATTAAAACTTTGACAATTTGATATTTGAAAATTTAGATGAAAGATTAATATGATTAAATGAACCATATACAATTCCCCCATCGATTTATATACTGATAACATTATTAGCCGTCATAAGAGGGGTCAGTCCGGGAGACTTATTGCAAAACTAAACCCCCATCAGTAACGTGATTTTTGAGTTAAATGAGGTCACACTTTCCCAAAAAGATATTGATCACGTAAGAATGAATAATGGTTGTTATTATTCCGATCGCGTTTACACTAAAAATTATTTTTTCAAACAATTGGGTCGACCATGAGTAATTGATAATATACTAATAGTCCGGCGTGACAGTTTTTGTCTCAAACTTAACACGGTAACAAGCCTATATGAACAAAAGTGTAGTTTGGTTAGCTTGGGTTAACCGGATGTTAAGGAGAATAAACAATCGATCTACAGCGCGTTTCAAAAATGTCAAAATATTGGATGGAAGCCCTCAACCTTCCCTTAACTATGTGTTCTCTCCTGTGAGATTATAAAAATATATATCGATTATCGATCGTATTCGATAATCATAGAAGAACTCAAGTCTGTGGGGATCAGTCCCGTAGTGTCTTTTCTGCGCATCGGGATGCGCAATGGCTTTAAGCGCAATTCAGGAAACCTTTAATCATCGTATGGAATGAAAATTACTAAAGTGATCGATGAGCTATTTGAATAATTGCCGTTTGTGGCGTTTTTTTTTCGAAAACTTTTAACTGTATATACAGTACTATTTTTGCAAAAACAAATTTAAATCATCAAGAAAAGCCTTTGAGCGGGACCGAAAAAAAAAAGTTCTAAGAACTTTCCCATTACACTCCATACCCCAGAAGTGAGACAACGGTGACCGATTGATATTGTTCAGAGGAATAAGGTTGACCAAAATATAGTAACTGTTTTTTTTCAAAAAATAACTTAAGGGTATCCCTGCTCCTACATTTTCCTGCATTATTAATGTCAAAAATGCAGCCAAATACAATTGTTTAATGTTTGAACGCATAAACGAACGCCCAAATGCAGACAAAAAAATTTTTCGAGAAACATGTATGCGTTTTTTCAGATTATTTTTCGTAAGATTTTCTTCTTATTAATATTTTTATGTTCAAAAAATAACGATTGTGTCAATTCGACCACTAAAACTTCAAAATATGGTTGACCTTAGCCAACTTCTCTTCAGTGTTTCCTCAAGCTTTCTTTTAGCCTACTTCGAAAAAATCGAAGCAGGCACATTTTTTTTTTCCGGAAATTTTTTTCAGCGTGACTTGAAAATTCAATATTTTTTTTGTTTGGGATCGAAATTGAAAAAAAATCGGGCTCCTCAGAAGTTTCTATTTGTGTTCGAGCTACCTTGTGCAAAAAATTTGAGTGAATTTTGAAATTTAACCTAGGAGGAGATGAGATTTTGATGGCTAAAGTTCAAAAAACGGTGGTTTATCGCATGTTCTAGAAACACATTATAGCACGTTCTCGACAAAAACGCTCCTCAAGAAGTTTAAATACTAATTATACAGATTAATGTCAAAATTTAGGTTTTATTCCAAATACACTGGGGAGGAGAATAGATTACCGGTTTGACTTAGGTCCACATCTGGTCGCGTACATGTATAGGAGTGTGGATCATTACACAAAAAGTTTGCATATTTTTTCGCAAGTGAGGCATTCTACAAACTGGCTTAATCCCTGAATAATACCTTGAAGCTGTTCGCTAATATTTATCGGAGAATATGTCAAATTAGGAGCAGGAAACCCTTAAATCAATTTTGAAAAGAAGTGAAGTGGTTCCTTTAGAAGTTTTTAAGACTGTTTTTCCCATACACAAAACTAAAATGATCAACGTGGCCTCAAATGTAGGAAATGAGGTTGAATGAAAGTAAACAAATAGGATCAACCCTACTCCGGAAAACTTTTGGGGCCATAACTAACACCACCTAATCAAGAGTTTAAAAAAACATAATTATATTTTCCACCACGTCCACTGAAATCTATTTTTTCGAGACCTAAGGATTTTATCTATGAAATATTTAAACCTATTTAAAAATTATTTCGTCAACGTGATTTCATTCGG
>SCLH01000470.1:139122-165654 GCA_004367855.1 Oikopleura vanhoeffeni | reverse complement strand
CATTTATTTGACCGCAACTGCATAATGACATTTTCCAAAAATCATTACCAGATGAATTAATCTATTCTGATCTTTCTAAAAATTCTTATTCCGGAGACTGGTGAGTTTTAGAGAGGTTGTTAATTAAATTATTTATTAATAATTATTTTAAGACTACTAGGAGTATGAGGACGCCCTTCTCATTATTATGGGTTGCGTCTGTTGTGCAGGCAGCAACATTTCTCCAATATGAAAATCATGATGGTATCCAGGTGAGATTTATTAACAAGAAATAATTTTAAATAATGACAAATTATCAAATATGATAAATTGATAAACTTTTAACATACATTGAAAACCACGCTGGTAATCTAGAAAATTTTCTGGATTTTTGCTGTTGAAAATTTTGTCTTCTTGAAAAACAGTGTTCTTTAGAAATATGAAATGTTGATCGGCGGATAGTTAATTATGCAAAAATCAAGAACAGAAGCAAAATAAGACATTCTGTACATTTTACTTTCCACTCAAAAATAACTTGCCAGTTTGATAAACAGTAAATTATAAATATATTTTTCAATAATTTATTAAAAAACGTTTCGCTAAATAAGCATCTTCTAGTTTTTAAAAAATAATTTAAGTTTCAGAATCTAGAAATTTTTTAAATATTTTAAAAGTTGTCTGAGCAGAGAAGATTTATTTTGTTAACCCACTATTTAAATAGAACAAAACGTTTTTGATCATTCCATATCCCTTTACCACACTTTTGTAAATATTTCGGCTCTACGACTTTAAAACACACTACTTTTGCTAATCAGGGCCGGGATATTTACAAAAGTGTGATAAAGGGATAAACGTGAATACGTATGCTTCAGCTTCGCAGACGTCTTGATAGGTTTTAAAGTTTTTTAAAGTAGCCCATGTAAATCATAAATCATAATAGAATCACAATTGATAATTGTTCATAAAAGCTTTCACTTTTCCCTACGATGATATTAAAAAAGTACCGACACATTTAGGGGGTTTGGGGGTTTCCCCCCATATATCGTGTCCTAAACATCCATACAATTTGGGGGTTTTAGCGGGGTTTCCGTAATGAAGTATAAAGATGTGTTCAGCTTCGCAGACGTCTTGATAGGTTTTAAAGTAGCCCATGTAAATCATAAATCATAATAGAATCACAAATTGATAATTGTTCATAAAAGCTTTCACTTTTCCCTACAATGATATTAAAAAAGTACCGACACATTTTTTGATCATCAAACCTACATTTGACAGAGGTTTATACTGAAATTATTATGACTTTAAAATTTAATTTGAACATTAACTTTCAATTTTTTAAAGTTTGAAAGTATTTTGTATATGATATACAGTATATCCCTTTATTGCTCTCTCCCAAAGATTTGGTCCCTCAAAAACACGGAGGTGAGAAAACGACGCGTCATTTGAAAACGAGTCATTCAATTTAGTTCTTAGATAGCTCAAACTGAGCACAATTATCTAATTAATATAAACATTAAAAATTATTATTAATAGGACCAATTTTTTAATTTAATTTGTTTTTCTAAGATTACTGAAATTGTTTAATTATTAGTTTTTGTTAAAAATAGAAACAAAGGTCTGAGAAAAAATAGAAACAATGGTCTGATTCGGACCAATTTTTATTGTGTATTATTCACTAGATATTTGTGCACAGTTTGAGCTATCTAAGAACCTAATCTGCTGAGTAGATTTTAGAAACCCCGTGTTTTTGAGAGACCAAATTTTTGGGAGAGGGCAATAAAGGGATATCGAATGAAATATTTTCTCAATGTTCGAAAATCTAAAGCTAGTTTATTGAAAACATAGGGGTTTCAAGGATAATATATGATTATTAATCACGTTTACAACCCAGGTCCATAAATGAATAATATTATGAAAATAATCTGATTTCACTGATTTAAATGCGATTTAAATGGTATTTAAGGTCGGATCCAAATACGTCTATTTTGCAGTACCAACTGGAGAATTACCAGTTCCATCTACCTTCAACGAGGCTATTGCTAAGTGCGAAGCTACTGGCGGAGAATTGGCCTACCCAGTTGACTCAGTAGAAGATGAAGCCATCAAAACTTTTATCAACGAACATTTCCAAGGTACTAAAATTACAAAAAAAAATTTAAAGATTATTTTACCTTTAAGGGGGTGGTCATGTCTGATTTGCAATTTTGCAGAGCTATTTCAGGAAAATCTGAATCTTGAGCAATAATTTCAAAAATGCCAATTTGTAGATCTATCCTTAATCTTGCGAAAAAGTACATCACAAATTATGTTTGACCATTACACCAATAAGTTCAGTATCGTAACAAGATGATCTTTTCCAAATTGCAAAATCTATCTCCTCTCAGGTTTTATTTTAAAATAAACCTAAATTTTAACATAACCTGTATAATTAGTAATCAAAACTTCTATGGAGCGTTTTTGTCGATAAGTTCTATATTTTTTATAGAATTTGCAATAAACCACCGGTTTTTGGACTTTGTTCATCGGAAAATCTATCTTGTCCTAGGTGAAATTTCAAAATTTACTCAAATTTTTGCAAAACGTAGCTCAAAACAAATAAAAACTTCTATGGATATTCTATTCGTTATTGTTTAATTTTGACAACTAACTCAAAATATGAATTTTTCAAGGTCACGTGAAAAAATTTTCGAAAAAAAATGAGCTTTGATTTTTTTGAAAGTAAGCTCAAAAGAAAGCCAGTGAAACACTGATGAGAAAGTTGGCTCAAGTCAAGTTGATATTTTGAAATTTAAGTGGTAAAATTCGAGCAAACGTTATTTTTTAACTTCATCTTTTAAAAAATACTTAGAAAAAAATCGAAAAAATGTGAAAATTTCGAAATTTTTTTTTTGATGATTGGGTTCTTAGTACACCTAATTATCACGCCATATTAATTTGGTGCACTCTGATTGCTTTTAAGTCCTCATAAAAATCAGACCTGACCACCCCTTTAAGAGTGTGGCTGTCGCAGATTTTGACAGTTTACGAAGATATTTTTGGATAAACTAGGCAGAGGCTGATATCCCAAAAACTTTTGCATCTTGAAGAAGCCTAAGAAGCTTTAAGAAGCTATTTAACGCGTAGGTGTCGGCGTAGGTGGGATTGTATCAGATTACTGTTAATTTAAAATTACCGCGAAGGTTGGTTCTGTTATTACAAATGTTTTTGAATATCACCTTTGCTTGTTTGGCGGGAAATGACCTTGGAAGAGCCTCAAATTAGCGACACCCACTTCCTTAAGGGGTGGTCGTCGCATTTTAAGGCAAAAATGTGGTTTTCAATTACCAATTGTAGCAAAAGTACAAATCTATAAATTCTCAAATATATATTTGAACAAAAAATCTTGCATCCTAAAAATAAATCAAAGTGACGGATGGCTCGTCCATCAGAAACGTGCTCACAAAAATAACGGAATTATTTTTCAAAATGTATCTCCTCCTGAGTTTTTAGTGTACAACAATGAATTATGACTCAAATTAACCGGACAGAACGTGAGCAAAACACCAAGTTAATATTTTTGAAAATTCTTGAATTTGTTCTCAGTATCACCAAAAACTGTATTTTGACCCTTGTTAGGGGTTTCAATCAAAATGTATCTCCTCCCTGGATTTAAAAGTCACACATTCGAAACTAAATAATGTGCAGCTGAAAAGTCCGTGCAAAACACCAAGTTGAGTTTTGTCAAAATTTCTGACTCGTTTTTCTGTAAATCGTGTTTTAAATTTCCAGAAATAAAAAAATTTTAACTTTCTTCATACGAATATTTTTGAACTTATCAAAAGTGCTTTCCTAGCCATGTATCAAAATAAAACGAGTACCAAAATGCGTGTAATTTTCCATATTTTCATTAAAAGGCATAAAAATGAAATTGGGAAAATTTGTTTATAGAGCCTCATTTTGCGACGACCACCTCCTTAAAGGTCGGTGCATTTTGACGAATTTGCACTTTTTCAATTTTTCGGATAGAAAATTTCTGAATGAAAGTTGTCACTTTTGAGCTTTCTTCGTATAATCAGATTTTTTTCAGATCGATTATTTTTACTTTATATATCGTCTTTTGAAAAAACACTCAAAAAACGGGCGTTTGCTATCGAAGGTGTCTAAATTAAAGTAATTTTATTTTTATTCTTTATTAATTAGTATCGTTAAATACGGTCCCGACCACCGCTTAAAATTTATTTTATTTGTTTTTATACGATTTCTACGTCAAAATAGAAAATTAAAAATTTTGAAGATTCTGCGACTTTGATGTTTAAATTCTGAACTTAAAATAAGATTTATCTTGAGAATGATAAATAAAGTATCGAAACGTTGATAATTATAATGTCTTCTTATAATTTTGAAGAAAGTCGAAAAACCGAAATTTTAGCACATCGAAGGAAATATTTTCATGAGATGAATGAGATAAATTTTAAACGGTGGTCGGGACGACTTACCAATTTGACAAGTTTCGGTGAAACAAAATTTCTTAAATTCATGATTAAAGAAGACTTCAATGGATTTCTCCCAAATCGTAGTTTCGTTTCAAAATTTATGATTTAGAGTCTAAACAAGAGAAAAGGAACAAAACGAGGACATATTTAAAAAAAATGGCACTCTCAGCCGGTGATTTCGAAAAAATAAGTTTGAAAATTTTCGAACAAGAAATGAGGAAAATTTCGACCAAAAATCCCAAAAAAATGTCATATAATTTTTCAAATAGCATATAAAAATATGTGGTCATCTACTCGAAAAGTAAAAGCAAGCATTTTGTAGAGTTTTTGTCGTTGATTCGAAACAAATAATAAATAAAAAATTAACAAAAATTAGGTAAACTTATCATAATTTTCGGAACTTTTTTCAAAAATATCTCAAAATTTGACGAATTTGAACAGTTAAATTCGAACTCAAAATTTTGTAAAAAAGCAATAATACGAAAATTCAAAAGTTACAAAAGTTGCCTTAATTGTGAAACATAACTCTGCTGGTTGAGATGGAGTTTTTGAGATAGAGGTTCGTTGAGAAAAGGATATGAAAGGAATATTTATACCCAGTAAAAAGATTTTCATCAAGCGCCCATATCCGGATCTGTCAAATAGCACCGACCCCCTTTCTACTGGGTTTATATATTCTTCTCAATATACCATCAAAGTAATGCTCTATAATCCAGGCAACTTTTTTAAGGACAGAAAGTTATGACGATTTATTGCTTTGTAAGAAAATTTTGAGCTCGAATTAAACTTTTGAATTGACAAATTATGAGAAATTTTTGAAAAAAAAAGTTCCAACATTATCAAAAAATGCCTTATTTGTTCAAATATTTTTTTCATTATTTTTTTCAAATGAAAAACACTCATCAAAACGCCACTTTAACTTTTTGTGTAGGTGACCACTATTTTCTCTATGCTATTTGAAAAATCATATGAGACTTTTTTGGGATTTTTGGTCGAAACTATTTAGAAATATTTTGAAAATTTTCCTCATTTATGGTTCAAAATTTTTTAAACTTATTTTTTGGGATTATTAGCTGGAAATATGAAGTAAAGCTTTTAAATTCAATTCAAATATGTCTCTGTTTTGTTTCTTGCTCATTGTTTATACTCGGAATCATACTTTTTTTAATGAAAATACGGTTTACGCGAAATCTAGTTAAGCCCCCTTATATCGAAAATTAAAGAACTGTTATTTCACCGAGACTTGCCCAATTGGTAAGTCGATCTATCCACCACGTACAATTTAATAAATTAAACTCATGAAATCGATATTTATTTCGATGTGCTAAAATTTCGTTTTTTTTCGGAAATTTTAATTTTCAATTTTGACGTAGAAATCATATAAAATCAAATTATATAAATTTTCGATGGTGGTCAAGACCATTTTTTGAAGTTTCTAATTAATAAGAAAGAAAAAAGAAATTTTAATGTAATTTAGACACCTTTGATAGCAAACGCGCGTTTTTTGAGTGTTTTTTCAAAAGACGATTTATAAAGTAAAAATAATCGATTTGAAAACAATCAGATTATACAAAAAGAGCTCAAAAGTGGCAACTTACGTGCCAAAATTTTTTATACGAAAATTATGAAGTGGCAAAAAGTTTCCCATCAAGACAAAAAAGATTGAAAAAGTCCAAATCTGTCAAAATGCACCGACCCCCTAAAAGGCTTAGTTATCTTAATTTATTTAGAATTTGAAGCTTTATCATATTTAATTGTATTGTGACAACGACTACTGAAAAAACAAAGTTAACGTATTAAGGGGTGGTCGTCGCATTTTAAGGGGTTTTCAATAGCGAATTGTCGCAAAAGTACAAATCGTTGGACCAATTTTTACCTTTCCTTGATATATTTAAACAAAAAATATTGCATTCCAAAAAAAAATCGAAAGTGACGGATGGCTCGTCCAATCAGAAACGTGCTTACAAAAGTGACAGAATTACTTTTTCAAAATGTATCTTCTCCCTGAGTTTTCAAGGTTCAACAATTATACATGATTTAAATTAACCGGACAGGACGTGAGCAGACCGTTGAGGTGAGTTTCTTGAATTTGGCTTCAGAATCACCAAAAAACAGTATTTTGCACTAGTTAACATAGGGTCAAAATAATGTTTTTGAGGATTCTGAAGCCAAATTAAAGAATTTTCTCAAAAACTCACCTCAACGGTCTGCTCACTTTCTGTCAGGTTAATTTAAATCATGAATCATTGTTGTACCTTAAAAACTCAGGGAGGAGATAAATTTTGAAAATGTCATGCTTTGATTTAATCATTTGAGACCGAAGTTATAATTCGGGGGCCCCAAATCGGAGGTCAATGAACAAATCACAAAACTGGAATCATAATAAGTGCCTTTATTTTTTCTTACGAAATTTTATTTTCATTATTCCAATCAAATTGTATCGCCTTTGATTGATTTCCGACCTTATTGCATTATTGACGTGTTTTTAGTAATATTACAGGATAAACTGGGCATACGAAACATGTTTTTAAAAAATGCGTTTAAACACATATATTTTATGCAAACAATTTCGAAATTTCGACCACTAATTTTGCGTTATACAAAAGCATTAAAACTTTAATTGACAAGTTTTTCAAAATAAGTTTTAAAAACTGTTTCACATTTTTCTACGGTATAAATTGGTCTTTGTTAAACATGAATAGCATATTATTTTCAACAAATATATTTTGTATTCTTTATATTATGGGCTAAAAAAATGATTTTATTATATATTGGGCGTTTCACAAGAAACCTAAAATCACAAAAACTAAATTTGTTCCATTAAGGTGATTTGGATAATGTCAAAGATGCCCAAGGTGCCTGGATGGGTATCACTATGGACAGTTCGAATGGTAATTTCCTTCTCGTAAACGGATCAATTGCCCAGTATGCTCCAGTCGATTTCTTCTCTCGTCTCGTAGCCGATTTCGACGTCTGCTTGTCGATGAACTACGGTCACTATTTTGACGAAGATGCCGGAGAATACATTGAAACCGTCATTTGGGATGAAAATTTCTGCAGACGTCATAAAATGCCTCTTTGTATGGTAGATTTTGCCGACGAAGTTTCTTGTGTCCTTCTAGGAGACTCAATCACTTCCGATGTCATTGAGCAATCTTGTGACGGATTTTCCCGATGTATCGAAGGAAACTATACCGAGATTATGTGCGAGGGAGGTATGCGATTTTCCGTCAATGGTTCTGAATTTGGTGGAGGTTGTATCGACGCCAGAGAAGTCCCAGAATGTGATATTGATGAATGTATGATGATGAACGCCACTTGTCCAGAACATTCTGTAAATTGTACCAACGAGATCGGAACACACGTTTGCGAATGTGGAGAAGGATTCCGATTCAACGACTCTATGACCTACTGGGATTTTACTCTTTGGACTTGTGATGATATCGATGAATGTATTGAAGAAACTGACGATTGTAATGATGATTCGACCTGTGTTAACACTTATGGTTCATTCTGGTGCGAATGTCACGATGGTTTTTATTACGACAGTTTTGCAGAAGATGCACAATGTGTTGATTTTGACGAATGTCTCGATGGAGTCCACTATTATGAAACACAATGGCCACCTCAGCTTAGGGTCATACCGTAAAGCTCTATCTGCAAGACTAAACTCGTCAGTATTCATTACTGAAGTATTTGAGGCGAAACTTTTTCAAAAAACAATTGCGACCATAGAAAAAAATTTTGACGTCATTTTTGGTCACAACTTGATTATAATAAAATTTTTTTGGCTGTGAAATACGCTTTGAGCATATCCTCAAAAGACTTAATCGTATTTGTGAGAAAGAGAGTAGGAGCGTGTCAGAGCTGAGCAAGTTGACTCGAGCGACGCGACTCGCGAGTGGTTTTGTCTCGAGCGGTTCTGCCTAGAGGCTAACGTTGGCGATGAACCAAAGCAAACCAAACACAAAATATATCACCAACCAAAAATTTAATAATTATTTATAAAATGAATCCAAAACTCATTCATTACAATGTTAGTGCGAATTATATTTGGAAATTAGCTCTAAGAATAATAAAATTATGAGCAAAAAATGATTATATAAAAATAAGTATGTATTTAATTCCGTCTTTTGAGCTCTAAAGCATTAAGAAATAATTTTCTTAAATGGGATTATCCACATTTGGTAAACCATCACTTTATATAAAGAAAAATTTATTTTCCATTTCAGTAAATACATCTTTTTTCTGAGATAATCAGCTATCGTTAAACAAAATATTATTGAAAATTCTATATTTTTTTGAGTAAATTTTGTTATTTTTTGCAACATTTTGGCCATTTTTCCACCTTATTATAATGAATTTTATTGCATTTATTGACGTAGAATTTGAAAAGCACCGGTAGGAACAGTTTACAACTTAAGCAATTTCTGAAATCGTCAGTTAAAAGTTTAAAATGCGATTTTACCCGAAAAGATACCCCGAAAAAACAATTTCGTTTCAAAAATTTTCTCTTAATTTTGCAGAAGTCATTTTTTTTATTTTTAGATAAGTATCTTTCATTAAAAGTCAATTTAATATTGCCGTATAACCCAACCTCAGCTTCTCGGTGATCCAGACCCAGAAAATTTCATGACTAACGATACCTGGGAAATGGTTGATGCTTGTCACATGGATGGTTTTTGTACCAATGAGATCGGATTATTTAACTGTACTTGTAACGACGGCTTCCGCATGAACGAAACTGATCAATGGACATGCGACGATATCGATGAATGCGCTGACGAAACTGATGAATGTCATGACGATTCCGTGTGCACAAACACTTATGGAGATTATAACTGTACATGTAATGAAGGATACTATGGAGACGGTTTTGAATGTGTCGATTCCGACGAATGTGGAGATTTTGAAGAAGCTGGAGTATCAAATAATGTAACTGATATGCTTTACATGTCAAATGCCTGTTCCGCAGAAGGTTTTTGCATCAATACAATTGGAGATTACAACTGTACCTGTAACGACGGATTTTTCGGCGATGGATTCAACTGTACCGACGGTAACGAATGTGGAGATCTCCCAATCACCACCAGTGCTGGTGTTGAAGATTTCTTCTGGATGACCCACGAATGTAACCCAGATGCTCTTTGCGTCAACACTTTTGGTGACTACAACTGTACTTGCAACGTTGGATTTTTCGGAGATGGCTTCAACTGTTCCGATTCCAACGAATGTGGAAATTTGGATATTGTAACTACTGCTGGTGTAGAAGATCCACTATATATCACTCATATGTGTTCTGCTGAGGCCACTTGTGAAAATACATGGGGAGATTATAACTGTACTTGTGACGAAGGTTTCTTTGGAGACGGTTTCAACTGTACTGATGGTAACGAATGTGGAGATCTCCCAGCTGTTATGACTGCTGGTGTTATGGATACATACTATGAAGCCCATATGTGCGATGTCGAAGCCGCTTGTATCAATACTTTTGGAGCTTACAATTGCTCTTGTGATATTGGTTGGGAAGGTGACGGCTGGAACTGTACTGATATCAATGAATGTACTAACGGTGAATTCGAACGAGTCGCCGCTGAGCTTGGTCAAATCGAAGGTGGTCATTATTGTTCCGAAAATGGAGGTTGTACTAACTCTCCAGGTGGATACAATTGTACTTGTAACGAAGGTTATGAAGGTGACGGCTTTAACTGTACCGACATTGACGAATGTGCGCTTGAAATCGACGAGTGTGACCGAGAAGGTGACCGAGCTTCTTGTAATAATACTATTGGAAGCTATGAATGTTTCTGTAACGAAGGTTATTACGGTGATGGTTTTGGATGTGAAAACTCTGACGAATGTGGATACACTTGCGAAGCAGAAGAAGAATGCAATACATTTTGTGCTGATGCCGGAGACCAAGGTGAAGAATGCATGTACGCTTGCTGGAATAATTGTGACATGATGACCGAAATGGGCATGATGAACAACGTTTCGGATAGTTTTTACATGACAGATATGTGCAGCATGTATGGAGCTTGTAACGATACCGTCGGATCCTACGACTGCATGTGTAACTGGGGATTTGAAGGTGATGGCTTTAACTGTACTGATACTGACGAATGTGACGAAATCAACCCTACGCATATGTGTCATGATGACGCTATTTGTGCTAACGAATTTGGAGGTTACAACTGTACTTGTGACGCCGGATACACTGGAGATGGATTCAATTGTACCGATATTGACGAATGTATGGAAGCAGAATCCTGTCATGAGAATGCCATGTGGTAATAACACTATTGGTGCCTATGAATGTACTTGCGATGACGGTTATTTCGGTGACGGTTACTTGGCATGTATGGACTTTGACGAATGTGGTGAAAATGATGCTGCCGATATGGTCAGTCTCAGTGGTGATGCCGTCAATGTCTGGGGTATTCATCAATTTCGATATATGACCGATCCAATGTATTTTATAAACAACTTGCTCCGAGCAAGCGTTGGCTCATACAACTGTACTTGTGACGAAGGTTTCTTCGGTGACGGATTCGAATGTACAGATGGAAACGAATGTGGAGATCTCCCAGTTGTGACCACTGCCGATGTCGAAGACTTCTACTGGATGACTCACGAATGTAATCCAGATGCTCTTTGCGTCAACACATTTGGTGACTACAACTGTACTTGCAACGTTGGATTTTTCGGTGATGGTTTCAACTGTTCCGACTCTAACGAATGTGGAGATATGGATATCGTTACCACTGCTGGTGTTGAAGATCCACTTTATACCACACATACGTGCTCGGCTGAAGCCACATGTGAAAACACATGGGGGGATTACAATTGTACTTGTGACGAAGGTTTCTTTGGAGACGGTTTCAATTGTACTGATGGAAACGAATGTGGAGATCTCCCAGCTGTGATGACCGCTGGTGTTATGGATACATACTTCGAAGCCCATATGTGTGATGTTGAAGCTGCTTGTATCAATACTTTTGGAGCTTACAATTGCTCTTGTGATATCGGTTGGGAAGGTGATGGCTGGAACTGTACTGATATCAATGAATGTACAAACGGCGAATTCGAACGAGTCGCCGCTGAGCTCGGTCTAATCGAAGGTGGTCATTATTGTTCCGAAAATGGAGGTTGTACTAACTCTCCAGGTGGATACAATTGTACTTGTAACGAAGGTTTCGAAGGAGACGATTTAACTGTACTGATATTGACGAATGTCTAATAGAAACTGATGACTGTAGCGAAAACGCAGCTTGTAATAACACAATCGGATCTTTTGAGTGTATGTGTAACGAAGGTATTATGGAGGATTGGTTGCGATTGTACCGATTCTGACGAATGTGGTTACGGCGCTTGCGATCTTTTCTGTGAATATGCCACCAATTTCACTTGTGAAGACATTGGTATCAATGGACAAGATTGCCTACATTTCTGCGACTCCGAATGTACCGAAACCGAACCAGGTGTAACTGCAAACGTTACCGATATGTTTTTTGATACACACATGTGTAACATGAACGGAAACTGTAATAATACTGATGGTTCTTACGAGTGCGCCTGTGATTGGGGTTACGAAGGAGATGGTATGAACTGTTCTAACATTAATGAATGTGATCTTGAAACTGATGAATGTCACGACGATGCGTCATGCAGTGATGTCGACGGTGGTTACAGATGTCGATGTGACGAAGGTTACTGGGGAGATGGTTTCTTCTGTGCTGATATTGATGAATGTCTCGAAGAAGATGCCTGTCACATGGAAGCTACTTGTAACAACACTATCGGATCGTACGAATGTACTTGTGACGATGGATTCTTTGGTGATGCATTCAACATTTGTGAAGATTCTGACGAATGTGGTGAAGGCGAGGAAGCCAGTGTTGCTGGTAACGTTACTGATCCAATCTTTGAAATGCACGAATGCGACGCTGATGCTATGTGCGCCAATTCGTATGGAGCATACAACTGTACTTGTAATGAAGGTTTTGAGGGAGATGGTTTCAATTGTACCGATATTGACGAATGCGAAATTGAAACTGACGAATGTAGTGAAGATGCTGATTGTACAAATACTTATGGAAGTTACGAATGTGCTTGTTTCGATGGGTTTTACGGCGATGGATTTGAATGCGTTGACTCTGATGAATGCGGTGATATGGAAGAAGCTGGTCTTGTCATGAACATTACTGACATGCTTTACATAGTTAATAACTGCAGTGATCTTGCAACTTGTACCAACACAATTGGAGCCTATAACTGTACTTGTGACGAAGGTTTCTTCGGAGATGGTGTTGAGTGTGAAGACGGAAACGAATGTGGAGATGCCCCAGCTGTCATGACTGCCGGCGTCATGGATACATACTATGAAGCCCATATGTGCGATATTGAAGCTGCTTGTGTCAACACCTTCGGAGCTTATAACTGCTCTTGTGATATCGGATGGGAAGGTGATGGTTTCAACTGTACTGATATCAATGAATGTACCAACGGCGAATTTGCACGAGTCGCTGCTGAATTAGGTCAAATCGAAGGTGGTCATTATTGTTCCGAAAATGGAGGTTGTACCAACTCTCCAGGTGGATACAATTGTACTTGTAACGAAGGTTTCGAAGGAGACGGATTCAACTGTACTGATATCGACGAATGCCTTACAGAGACTGATGACTGTAGCGAAGACGCTGCATGTAATAACACAATTGGATCATTCGAATGTATGTGTAACGAAGGATATTATGGAGACGGTGTCGAATGTACCGATTCTGACGAATGTGGTTACGGCGCTTGCGATCTTTTCTGTGAATATGCCACTAATTTCACTTGTGAGGATATCGGCCTCAATGGTCAAGAATGTACTCATTTCTGCAATTCCGAATGTACCGAAACCTCTCCAGGAACTACTGCGAACGTAACCGATATGTTTTTTGCTACCAATATGTGTGACGATAATGCCGTCTGTAACAATACCGTTGGTTCTTACGAATGTGCTTGCGATTGGGGTTATGAAGGAGATGGTATGAACTGTACTGATGTCGACGAATGTGCTCTCTCTGAAGATGAATGTGCTGAAGACGCTAGTTGTGCCGATGACGATGGTGCCTATAAATGCCGATGTAACGAAGGATACTGGGGAGACGGTTTCTTCTGTGAAGATATTGATGAATGTCAAGAAGAAGATGCTTGTCACATGGAAGCTTCTTGTAACAACACTATCGGAAGTTTCGTTTGCACTTGTGATGAAGGTTTCTTCGGAGACGGTATGAATTGTGAAGATTCTAACGAATGTGGTGATGAAGAACAAGGCACCATTAACAATGTTACTGATGGTCTCTGGTTTACTCATGAATGTAATGAAGAAGCCTTGTGCATGAATAACTATGGTGACTATAACTGTACTTGTAACGAAGGATTCGAAGGTGATGGTTTCAACTGTACCAACGTTGATGAATGTGCTGACGAGACTGACGAATGTAACGATGAGGCCACTTGTACCGACAACTACGGATCTTATGATTGCGCTTGTAACGACGGATATTTTGGAGATGGTTTTATCTGCGAAGATTCTGATGAATGTGCTGAAGGTGATGAAGCCATGACTGTCATGAACGTGACTGATCTAATTTACGATGTCAACGAATGTAACGAAAACGCCTTTTGTTCGAATACAGTGGGTGCCTACAATTGTACTTGTGACGAGGGTTATGAAGGTGATGGATGGAATTGTACTGATATTGATGAATGTACTGAGGAAGTTGACGAATGTCACGATGAATCAGAATGTATCAACAATGTTGGATCTTACGATTGCGTATGTGATAATGGATTCTTTGGTGACGGATGGTTCTGCGCTGATTCTGACGAATGTGCTGAAGATGATGAAGCCATGGTTGTCGCTAATATCACTGATCCACTTTATTCCGCTCATGAATGTAATGCCGACGCTTTTTGTATGAATTCATTCGGTGCTTATAATTGTACTTGTAACGAAGGATATGAAGGCGACGGATTCAACTGTACTGACGTCGACGAATGTCTCGAAGAAACCGACGATTGTGATGTAAATGCCGATTGTACCAATAATGTTGGAAGTTGGGATTGCGCTTGTATGTCTGGTTGGTATGGAAGCGGCGTTGAATGTGTCGATTCAGACGAATGTGGTGAAGAAGATGAAGCAGCTATTTTCATGAATGTTACAGATCCATTATTTACAATCAATGAATGTTCCGACGATGGTTTCTGCTCTAATGCTATGGGATCATACAATTGTACTTGTAACGACGGATACGAAGGTGATGGTTTTAACTGTACCGATTTTGATGAATGTGAAGCAGAAAACGACCGAATGTCACGAAGACGCCGAATGTATCAACACCATTGGTGGATACAACTGCTCATGTCTTATTGGATTTGAAGGCGATGGCTTTGAATGTGCCGATGTCGATGAATGTCGAGATAGAATTCAGAACTATTGGAGGTCTTGATGACTGTGCTGAACATTCTTCATGTTTGAACTACGACGGCGGTTACAACTGTACATGTGATAACGGTTACTATGGGGATGGTTTCACATTGCGTCGATTCCGACGAATGTGCCGATCTCGCCTCTGCTGGATCTGTTGGTAACTTTTCCGACATGTGGTGGAATGTCAATGAATGTAGCAATTTTGGTATCTGTGTCAACACAGATGGGGCATACAACTGTTCTTGTAACGAAGGGTTCTTCGGTGACGGTTTCGAATGTAGTGATGGTAACGAATGTGGAGATCTTCCAGCTGTCATGACTGCTGATGTGACTGATCCATATCACGCGTCTCATGAATGTAATGCCATGGCCACTTGTGTCAACACGTTTGGTGACTACAATTGTTCTTGTATTATCGGATTTGAAGGAGACGGTTTTGACTGTATCGATGTCGATGAATGTCGATCAGCAATGAGAACCATAGGAGGTCTCGATAGCTGCGATGACAACGCTGAATGTACAAACAATTTCGGTGAGTACAACTGTACTTGTCACGAAGGTTATGAAGGCAATGGTTTCAACTGTACTGATATTGATGAATGTGTAGAAGGAACCGACACTTGCGACGATAACGCTATATGTACTAATAACGATGGCTCTTACGAATGTGCATGTGACGATGGTTACAATGGAAATGGTTTCTGCTGTTTTGATGGTGACGAATGTGGAACTAGCGAAGATAATGTTGGTGTCAGTTATGGATTATATAAAATTTGTATGGGCGGTGAAGATAGTGCACTTGATGATCTTTTGGACACAAATGAATGTTCCGACGACGGTTTCTGCTCAAATATCGCAGGAAGCTACAATTGTACTTGTAATGACGGATATGAAGGAGACGGTTTCAACTGTACCGATATCGACGAATGTGAAGCTGGAACTGATATGTGTACCGATGAAAATGCTGAGTGTATCAATCTTGTTGGATCATACAATTGTTCTTGTGACGAAGGATACACTGGTGATGGTTTTGAAGGAGTCGACTTCACCGGATGTTCTGATATCAATGAATGCGATATCGGAACTGATAATTGCGATACCGAGGCCGAATGTACAAATACGGTTGGTTCATTCAACTGTACTTGTCATCCAGGATTTGAAGGTAACGGTACTGAAGGAAATTGTATTGATATCGATGAATGTGAATCCGAAGAACTCAATGATTGCTCCGAAAACGCAGACTGTAACAACAGTTTCGGCTCTTATGAATGCTTTTGCGTAGATGGATTCTATGGTGACGGTTTTGAATGCGAAGATTCTGACGAGTGTGGTTATTCTAACTGCGAAGACGAATGTCGTGACCCTAACATGTGCGAAGATGCCGGACTTGCTGGAATAATGTGTCAAGAAATCTGTACCCCATTCTGCGAAAACCAGGATCAAGGAGAAGTTGCCGGCGTAGCCGATGGTCTTTTCGGTACTTCCGAATGCAGTGATTCCGCTATGTGTATCAATACTGTTGGTGCTTATAACTGCTCATGTAACTGGGGTTTCGAAGGTGATGGTATTACTTGTAATGATGTTAATGAATGTGATAATGAGGATAATATTTGTGACAGTAACGCCGTATGTGCCAACGTTTTTGGTGCGTATAACTGTACTTGTGGTGATGGATACACTGGAGATGGTTTCACATGCGAAGATATCAACGAATGTGATCTTGAACTTGATACTTGCTCTGACAATGGTGAATGTATTAATACCATTGGTGACTACAACTGTACTTGTAATGACGGTTATGAAGGCGATGGATTTGTCTGTATTAATATTGACGAATGTGCCGCAGAAACTGACGAATGTGACGAAAAAGCCACTTGTGAGGATACTGATGTGCCTACAACTGTACTTGTAACGCCGGTTATGAAGGAGATGGTTTTGAATGTGCTGATATTAACGAATGTGATACTAACCATGTCACGTCGATGCCGCATGTAACAATACAATTGGTGCATTTACATGTGAATGTAATGACGGACTTGTTGGAGACGGATTCGATTGTCAAGACATCGATGAATGTACTGATGAAACTGACGAGTGTCACGATCTCGCTAATTGTACCAACAGTTATGCTACATATGAATGCGAATGTAACACAGGTTTCGAAGGAGATGGTTTTGAGTGCACTGACATCAATGAATGTGAAAACAACAGTCACGATTGTCATGAACATGCCACTTGTGGTAATACTTTCGGAGATTATAACTGTACTTGTGATGAAGGCTTCAGCGGCGATGGTTTTGAATGCGCAAATCTTGATGAATGTTCTCTTCAAATTGATGAATGTGACGATAACGCGGATTGTACCGATCTCCCAGACGGATATTTATGCACATGCCATGATGGCTGGAAAGATCCAAGCTGTCCAGAAGGATGGACTTTCAATAACGGATATTGCCACCTTTACGACCCAACCTTAATGAATTATGCTGATGCTGAAGTCCGCTGTTTTTCTGAGGGGGGTACAACTGCTCTAATCGTCAATGAAGAGCATAATGCTTTCTTGTCGACTTTTGGAGAATCTGATACAATCTGGTTAGGATCGTGTTCCTACTATAATTTTTGTTTATCGTGCCAAATTTGTCTTTTGATTATGAAAAAAAATATGTGAAAATGAAAATTCACCACGTGAGTTTCAAGTGGTCTCTACTCGAACCTGCAAATGATAAGAGGTTTTGCAAATAATAGAAAATATAAGAATGTTGTTGTCTCTTACGATTTTATAAATCCTATTTTCTCAAAATACGGATTATCTCGTTTGACTGCTCAAAGTACCTTTTAAAACAATTTGTTGATTTAACTTGTCAAAATGCATATATGTTACTTTAAAAAGTGTTGAAGACAGCTGTTAATACGTTGCTTTTCGTTCAACTCGCTTTTAGCTCTCAAAATAAGTGTTAAAAATATAAAGGGAACAAATTTTAAAGTCGAAATATTTTTTGGTCATAATTTTTCTATTTTTTGCCAGAATCTTTCATTTTTTCGTCATAAGCTTTTTTTTCAAATACTTTAAATAACTTATTTTCCACAACTAAAAATAATGCATTTAATTACTTGTTTCTTCCATTAGAAATGTTAAAAACAGTAACTTAAATTATTTTTTCAGAATACAGAAAGAATTTTTGTCTTCTTTATTCGTTCATATTTTTTTCAAAAATTTGCATTTTATTGCTTAAAAAATGCTTAAGAAATGCCAAATAAAGCGAAATATGTTATAAATCACATTGAGTATAAATTTAATTTTGAACATTAAATAAGGCTACACTGAACTCGCTAATGATGACGGAAGCTGGAGATGGGAAGATCGAAATGGTGATGGATTCCCAGAAGACTATCGAAACTGGCACAATAATCAACCAGATAATCCAGAAACTGAACAGTGCATGCACATGACAATTATTGGTAAATGGAAAAACGCTGCGTGCACTTTGACTAGATCCGTCGTTTGTCAAATTGTTTCTCCATCTGAGCCTGGACACGTTTGTGTCGATATTGATGAATGTACCGAATCCGATGAAGAAATTTGCGACGTCAATGGAGCTTGTGATAACTTTGATGGTGGATATTCATGCAATTGCGGTGAAGGTTATCAAGGAGAAGGAACTCCAGGACAGGATCTAAAATTATAATTATGAAATCTCAAATTTTCAGAAACGCTTTTTTCATTCTCGTTAATTCGGACGAAATTTCTTAATAAAATCATTTATTCAATCTAATTAAGTCTTAAATTCGGAGATATGGGGTTCAAATTGATAAAATTTTGGCTTTCAGAATCGACTCACCCAATTATGTTTCAGATCAGCTTTCTAAGATAGCTCAAAATAACCGGACCATTTTTTCAAATTTATTTTTCCAAAAACCAATAATAAAATATTTTAATATATATAAAGTTTTTGAGTGGAAAAATAGGGAAAATATTTTGTTAAAAAAATCTATGCCGGAAAAATGATCCCTCAATATTTGTGGTCATTTTGTCTTCGGTCGAATGAAATATATACAATGTTATAGTTACTCCTGAACTATTGAAAAAAGGTAAGTATAACAGATAAAAGGAAATTATAATGAGTGATTGCACGGGCTAACTTGAACAGATAATTACTCAATATTATTTAAATTTTAGTTTCCTTTTTTTTGTAACTTATATCTGTTTTTTGTATTTAAAAAGCAGACATAACTTAATTTTCATTATCAAGAGAGTATTGGTCGCATTTTGTAGACTCGGATATGAAAGTTTCTAGATAATGTTTAAAATGTGAACTTCTCTAAAAAGGGTAACTAAAACCTCTATAACTATAATAGGGGTAACTATAACAAAGTAACTACTGTAGATTAAATGCACTTGGTTGACAGATCGTGACTATTTCAATAATTAAAAATGCAAGCATCTGATTGGGTGGCTGCGTAAATTTCAGCAGATTTAATTGGCTAAATTTAGATGCTTAATTCAGATTTTTGATTGGCGAGAAGTAATCCACGTTGTTTGTTTCAATCAAATAATTATGATCTGTCAGCCGAGAGTTTTTAATGCTTAGAGTTAAATAATGCGTGGACCGTTTATGTAGGTTTATTATTTACAAAAATTTAATAATTTGTAGTTATAATTTATGGACTTATATTATTAATTCAGTATTTATTACTTTTTCTATATTTTTCATCTTAAAAAAGGCACTTGTGTTGATCTCGACGAATGTCTTTTGGGTCTAGATGGTTGTCACGCTGAAGCCACCTGTAATAACACTGTTGGCGGTTTCGAATGTAACTGTAACGACGGTTTTGAAGGTGACGGTATTATCAAATGTCGAGATATTCAAGAATGTTTCATCGAAACTGATGACTGTCACGATAATGCAGGTTGTACAAATACTATCGGTTCTTTCGAGTGCGATTGTAACGACGGATACAGTGGACCTGGAACTGAATGTTTTGACATTGAGGAATGTCTCAAGGGAACTGATGGCTGTGATGCTAATGCTCTTTGTATCAATACTGACGGAAACTATGAATGCGAATGTAACGAGGGTGAGTCTAACTTTTTTGCATGTCCATAAATGTCCTGTTGTATAGGCTGTTCGAAGTCGTGCACATTTTAAAAATCGAAAATGTCAGATTTTACATTTTAGGTGCAATTTTGGTGCAAATCGATTTTTTTTTGCAAAACTGTGTGATTTCAGGGCGATTTTGATTGGTTGAAATTAAAACCAATTAGAATTGATCTCAAGAGTCTTGAGTCAAAATATAAAACCTGGGAACTTAACCTTTGAAGGCACTAGTGCAAAAAGTTGAAATTTATCAGTAATCAGTTATGCATCAACGGAAAAGTACATTTGTGAAAAAAATTTGAGAGACCAAAATTTTCGGTGGTCGACAACTACCTGTAACACCCTAGTTGGCCACAAAGTGAATAAAAATTATATTGTTTTTGGTCAATAATTTGAGGTCGTGCTAGCTGTACCGAAATTGGTCTGAAAATTTTTATTAATACCAATTTATGAACACTAGCCAACGACTCAATAATAAATCTACCGCGTGAGTCTCACGATAGCTCATTTTTCATTAAAGAAATTTTAAACATAATGTATTTCGAAATTTTCATTTTAAGGCTATTTTTGAGGATTTTCATGGAATCTCGAGCTCGCCGTTGGCTCTTGTTATTTATTGATGCGTCATCAGTTCACGCCCGATTAACTTTGTTTGATAACACAACGAGTATGGTTTTCTATCTGGCGCGAATTTCGACGCCACTTCAGACTCACGCGGTACTGTAAGAGACTTCTTTTGAGTAATTCCGAAAAAAGAAAAAACGAGGACACTCCACTGTTGTATCAAATGATACTTGCAAATAACCGAATAATTTTCTATAATTGAATTTCTTAGCAAATAAAAAACGGCCTTACTTTTTTCTGTGTAGACAGTCGAAATATAAAGATAAACCAGCATGAAACATTTGTAAGGTTCTTACATTTTGGTTGATACCCGGTCGACCGGGTTTAAAATCAAGTTTAAAATATTTCTGTATTGAGCTTCTTAAATTAGCAAAAAACATTCTGTTTAATAAGGCAAGGTGTTCAGACCAGTTTCGGGCCATTTTGGCCCTAAGTTGTGTAATAAATCCTTATTTTGAAATTTCAAGACTGGTTTCTAGTGAGTAAAGTATACATTTGAGTGATTTATGTTAGTTTTTTTAAATGTTTGGAAAACAACGTGGGTATTTTAAAATACGTATACATGTTAAGTTTAGTTTGAAACAATCATGAATTTTCGGCCATGTTGGCCGACCTTTTAGAGTACATTAGAAATCTGAAAAAACGTTTTTTAGGAGAGTTTTTGATTTGGCCTGACTATCTTTTTGGGTTGAAAATGCTGCGTATTGGCTGATAAGTTCACGTTGTTTTGACTTAAAAATACCGATCTCCGAGATTATAATTGTAGTTTATTTTAGAACTAAACTTATAAGAAACTCTGATTTTTTAAATTCGTTATCTTTTTTTCTAGGATACTCCGGAGATGGATTTACTGACAGTACTGGCTGTGCTGACGAAAATGAGTGCGAAGGTTCAGCTGTTTGCCAAGAATTTGCATCATGTGAAAACACTGTAGGAAGCTACAGCTGTGTATGTGACATTGGATTCTGGTCAATGGGAGCTATCTGTATGGATGTAAACGAATGTCAAATCTCAATGTTGAACAATTGTGATGCTGCTTCCGGAGCTACATGTAACAATTTAGACGGTGGTTTCGAATGTATCTGTCCAGAAGGACTCGGTGGACAGGAACGGTTGATTATTATAAAGAAAAAGAAAATGATCTGATTGGATCAAGTAAATCAAAAAGGCAACCTACGCATTATTTTGTCATCATCTAGAGAGAATTTTAAGCATTCGTATTAGACTCGTTTTTCTATTTAGTCAAAAAGGAAACAAGAAAATAAAACATGTGGATTCGGTATCTAGAATTCTGAATAGAATTTATTTGATAACAATTAATTCACATTGATAGCCTTTTAAATGTTTTCTGATGCTTTATTTTTTAATTATAGCAAAACTTGTAAAAAATTACAATCTTTTCATACAACAAAAAGTAAAACAAAAAGACACTTAAATTTGAGAGATAATGGATTTTTCTAGATATTGTGGTAATTTTTTTAATATTTTCAAACAATTTGAATTTTAACATATTTATATGTTACTCATAAAGCAGTAAACTAAAGTATTGTACCGAAATAACTCACTTAAAGCACATATCCCTTAATCACACTTTTGTTAATATCCCGGCCCTGATTGGCAAACGTAGAGTGTTTGTAAGTAGTAGGGCTGGGATATTGACAAAAGTGTGATAAAGGGATATACTGAGAGGCCTTAATAACATCGTATAATAATGAGTTATTTCTTTATAACTGATCAAAATATTTTTAGAAATAGTTCAATTTCATAATTTGAACAGTTTTTCATTTAATTTTAAATTTCATAATGTTTTCCACACTTTTTAGTTTATTCAATAAAACAGAAAATATGAGTTAAATTTTGATAAATCTTTGAAATACTCAACCTCGCACAGGGAACATCAGATTCACCATGTACCAACAGTCTCGGAGAATGTACTGCATTTGACACGGCTGGTATGACAGTTGATCCACTCTGTACCGATTTCACCGAAAACACAGATTGTAACGTTGCCTGTGACGAAGATAATAGTTTCTTCGATAATCAAGATGGCGAAGAAGGTAAGAAAATATGATTTCAAGGGAATTGTGTCGGCAAAAAAAATACCATGATAATAAAATAATAGAATCAAAAAGTTCGTTTGGTTGTAGCGGCAAATTTTTATTTTCATTATCATTTCAATACAATTTTTATTTATTTTTGTGAGAACTTCCAAAAACTTTTTGACGCTATTGATCAGACGCTTTTGAAGTCGTTAGAAAATTTTCTGAAAGATATAAAGTTCAGAGCTTGTAATCACTTTTTTGCGGACACTACTTTGCTATAAAAATCTAATCACCTTTTTTTATGAATTGAAATAACTATAATTTTAGCTCACTATCACGTCACATGTGTCTGTACTGGAGACAGAAATGATATCGAAAACTTGAACTGTAACTGGGAAATGGCTGATGCCACAGCTATGTGTAACGAATGCCCAGCTATTTCTGATATCACCTGGTTTGGAGACAGCACCAACGAGATCAAGGTGAGAAATTAAATCTTTGAGATCATTCAAAAATAAAATAAAGAACTAAATTGGATCAAGAAATAACAAAGCTGATACATTTTTTCATATTTAAAAGTACAAGTTTTTACCCAAAAATCAATTTTTTGCACTATTTTCGGAGCAAACGAGCATTAAATTTGGACGTCAAAATAGAGTGTCATCGGTTTTGCAACATTAAAAATATATGATAATTATGAAAAAAAGGTGAATTTTGTAAATAATTAAAAAAAAAACATTTTTGAAAAGATGAGAAATTTCAAAATTTTTCGATGATATCTAGGTTTTTGATTGATCAGAAATCAACTTCCTTAAAATAAAAACTACAGCTTTTGGATCTAGTATTCTAAAAGATATATGCGATAAAAATATTCATTTTTGGAGAAAATCACATCATTTCAACAATAATTGTGAAGCAAAGATCTCACGATTTGTGAGTCATTGAGGTGCTAAAATCACATTTAAACGAAAACTAGTTAAGAGGCGCACATATTTCACAAAAAATAAAATTAAAAACAATATAGGGAGAAATAATTAAGGTCAATTCAAATAATAAAAAAAATTATCGTATTTAGGAAATCACATGATTTTGCCAAAAATTTAAATGGGGAAACAAAATTTCAAAATGGTCTAAAAAAATTTCGCTTATAATTTTGATTGATATACATTCTCAGTTTTAATAAAAAAAAAATTTAGGTTGCTGGTGTTGCTGGACAACTTGTTGATTCTCGAGTCAGTGCAAACATGGCTGTAACAAGTGACTGGTCAGCATATACCGTATTCCTTATGCTTCCAGGAGACTGGTCTGATGCCAGAATCTTTACATGGGTATTTGACGTTGAAGATATTGTTGTTGAAGCTGATAAATCTTCAACCCTTGTTGTTCTCAAGCAAAATGCTAACAGTCCAGTTTTGACTTCGGAATGGTCTGACTTCTATGTTGGTTTCGATAATATCGCTGCGCAAATTGAAAGCGATGGAGCCGGACTCGATTACAAAATTGGTAAGTTTTGACATTCATTTTATTTCAAAAATTAAGACATGTGACATGTCTCATACGTTGAATTTTACAAAACACATAATTTTGTACTCCTTTGAAAATTTGAGATCCTAGCTCGACTCTGATAAGTTGAAATTTCAACTTACTAAAATCGGTTATTTTGTTTTCAGCGAATTTTTATGCTTGGCGCGCTGACGCACTTTGACGGTAATTAAAAAGCCAAAACTAAGTTTATATCATTTTTGGCCAACTTGTGATCACGATAAAAAATGAAATAATTTACATAACGCCGATTATCAAAATAAATTTGAAAAATTAAAAAAAATTATGATTTAGTTTGAAATTATTCATTTTTTTCTAGAATTCTAGAAAATTGGGAATGAATTAACCGGAAATTTGATAAATGTTATACTGTATAACTCATACATCACAAATCAGGGGTCTGGTCAATTGAGCGATTGTCTCGCGTAGTCGAAGCCTTGTGTTTTCTATTCGCGGCCAATGAGAGACGCGCATCGAAACAAACAACACTCCAAACCCTTGTTTAGTTGAGTAAATATCTCACAATACAAAAATTAAGGTCTTCAAGAATCGTAAAAAATGTGAAATTTCAAAAATAAAATTTTAATTATAAATTATAATTTATATTAATCAATTTTCATGGATCATAACTTATGGTCCATAACTCCTAAAAATCGTCTCGTATACCTCGTTAATGGTTTCAACACTACATAAAAGCACCAAAATAGCCATTTTACATTTATATTTACTCATGAATTTTAGCTGTTGTCCCAATGGTTACTTCTGATGCTGAATGTATCATGGAAAATGCTCCAGTATCTCCAGCAGAATCAGTTACCAGAGTTCAATCTAGAAAACACGCCCGAAAACTTGCCCGACAACACAGAAAGAACGGAAACTAAAACAAATAATAACTTAGTAGTCAGCCTTATTTACTTGTAATTGCTTTATTTTGAAAAATTCATGATTTTGCAAATATTTTTTTTTGTAATTTTTAATTAATTTTTGAAATATTGTTATTTGTATTTACCAGTTCTGTTAAAGGACACTCTTAAGGGTTTTCAAGTCGTTTTAATTTACAAATTTTGTACTCTAAGGGGGCTTGATTCCGTAAAAAAATTGTATTACTTTTCATTTTTTAAAATTTCTTTTTATATTATACTCATTTTTTGCGGTAAAATATAAATCAAAATTCGGATTCTGAATCTGAATCAAAGATATTTTGAATCAATCTCGATTGGCCCATTTGACAGTTTTGATAAAAATTGATGATTTGGAGAGTTTTAAATTTCTTTTGAAGAAATTTTCGGTAATTTTTGACAAAGTTTATTTCAATTTTCTCTTTGCTTTTACTTTCTAGCTCTTATTAACTGTGGTCATACAAATTTTAAATTGGTGAAATGGGTATTTATGGTATTTATATTTGCTATAGAAAATACTTTTTGGGAGCTCTGACTTGATAAACAAATTAACAAATGCCCATTATTCGAAATTTTGGAAATAAATGACTGAAAATAAATATTCAAACTTTATGCAAGCGCAGCAGGAATTATGTTTTTAACTGTGGTAAAAATAAAGAAGAACGAAACCTGAAGAACGAAAACTGTAAAGGCGTGACAGAAACGCCTGACGATACTTTCGAGACCCGTGCTGGACCAGAACTTAACATTTCAGAAATAGGAGAAATATCGTATTTGAAACCGACAGGTGTTGGATTTGAGGAGTGTTTCAGTACGGATATCGGATAATAAATTGAATTTTTACTGCTTTGCGTTATTTAAAAACTAAAAAAAATTGTTATTTTTTATAGTTCAAAAAACAATAGATTTTTTTTAAAACGACTTTTATGATGTTGATTTTATTTATACAGTTCCTTTTTTTGCAATCGACGAAACATCATAAATAATAATTGTGGTGTTGTCACTAAATACAATTTTCTTCTCAAAGTAAGATTCTTAAATTATTAAACATGCATGTAGTGTAGAAGTTACAGTTCAATATTTATAATTAAATGAATAATACACATTCTATGAGCCTTAGAACTTCTATTTCAGATTTTTCCGAACAAATTTGAATGTTCAATTTAAAATTCAAGTCACAAAGTTTTGACGTTTTTAATTTTGAGGAAACTAACGTCTGAGGTTCGGTGGAATGTTGCTGATAATCGTCATAAGCAGGGATCGGTAGACTCTGCTCTTGTCTGCCCACAGAGAACACACTTAGGGGGGTTGGGGGGGTTTCCCCCCCCCATATAATCGTGCCCTAAAGAACCATACAATTTGGGGGGTTTTAGGGGGTCTCCCCCTAACGTGGGCGAAGCC
>SCLH01000470.1:101270-113273 GCA_004367855.1 Oikopleura vanhoeffeni | reverse complement strand
AACTGTAACTTCTACACTACATGCATGTTTAATAATTTAATAATCTTAGTTTGAGAAGAAAATTGTATTTAGTGACAACACCACAATAAATTATTATTTATGATGTTTCGACGATTGCAAAAAAAGGAACTGTATAAATAAAATCAACATCATAAAAGTCGTTTTAAAAAAATCTATTGTTCTTTGAACTATAAAAAATAACAATTTTTTTTAGTTTTTAAAAAACGTAAAGCAGTAAAAATTCAATTTATCATCCGATATCCGTACTGAAACACTCCTCAAATCCAACACCTGTCGGTTTCAAATACGATATTTCTCCTATTTCTGATATGTTAAGTTCTGGTCCAGCACGGGTCTCGAAAGTATCGTCAGGCATTTCTGTCACGCCTTTACAGTTTTCGTTCTTCAAACAATGCGCTTGAGCTTCTGACAATGTCTGTTTGATATTATCTTCAATAGACAAATATGGATAGCCCACCAGAGACTCGCCTCGAAATACCTTCCAACAGGCTAAAATTAATACAATTGATTAAATTTATGGTTGCGTCAAATTCTATTCTCATTTACGCAATACATAACCAAACTCTGTCGTTAATATGCCGAGTATTAGGAGTGATTTTCTGCGTGGGTTTAATCAAAATATAGCAAAAAATTAAGAAAAAAATTCATCATGAACATAGAAAAACTAGTTGAGGATACACGCTTTTTTTCTAAAATTTTGCTTCACATGCAAAAAAATCGCAAAAACTGAAAATAAAAATAAGCTTCAGGAACCCTCAGGAAAAAAAATCCTCCTGGATGCCTCCTGGACGATTGATACTTTTAAGATAAAACACAGATTTTATCAAAATGCAAGTAAACCTATTTGTTCCGCTGCTTTTTCGCTCCAATGTTCTCGAGTCTAGCAAAATTTTAAAAAAGATAGCTAGTCATGCATTGGCTAGCCCTTAAAATAAATTTTAACTCGCCGAAAAAAACCTACGAAATTTTACTATTTTTAGCAAAATTCCTGCCCATATCCTTTTACCAACGGAACTCCATCTCAAAGACGTTAACTATCTCTATAGCGCGAGTTCGAATCCCGGCGAGTCCGAATTAGCGGTCTCAATATCAAGCCTCCTTGCCTATAATCATACTCAAGACAATCACTGAGACAACACTAGTGGGATTCGAACACGCGCTTTAGAGATAGTAAACGTTTTTGAGATAAAGTTCCGTTGGTAAAAGGATATTGCCGATAGAGCCAATATCGGCAAAATTGCGTGGGCGTTTAAGGTTTCAATAACAATTAACTTTGAGTGCGTCATGAATGACATCATATTTTAAGATTGAATCACCCAAATGTAAAATTGAAAAAGTTTTCAAATTATGATTTATTTTGAACCGAAATTGCCCAATATCGCCGAATTGTTTTCGAAAATTTTTTTCTGCAATATTGAGCCTCCCCCTGTAATAAAACAAGGTTGAAAAACCTGTGGGAATGCATGTCAAACTATCACCAGAAACAGTAGGTTTCAACCAAGAAGATTCGCCATCAATTGCCACATCGAGAAACGGACCTCTTCTTGTTTCAAACATTTCATCGGCACGTTTTGTGATTCCACCACAATTTGGATTAGCATCACATTTTATTTTTGCAAATGCAAACGATGGTGTTATATTGTCTTCCAATAATAAAAACGGATAATCGGCAAAAACAAATCCAAGAAACGGACCCAACCAACATGCTAAAAAATATTTAAGAGGGTTCTGGGTGCAAACATAGCAATTTGCTGGGGATTGACTACTTTTTGAAGCAAATTAACTAAGGTGATATGACATCAGTGTATTTTAAATTAAATAAGACATGTTTCAAAATAACTTTTCTGATATATTCAAAAACTTATTACTACATGGTACTAGTATTACACTAATATTATAATATACTGTTTATAACTACATTGTACTAGTAAAGTAATCATGGGTTTTGTTCTGAGCGCGGGTGAACCTCAGCATGGAGCTATTATGATTGTTGTTGTTAAATAACTCAAACCTACGCAATAATATTCACCACTTGGAACGATTTCCACGATAAGTATAGTACAAGGTGGTTGGCTTTCGTTCTAGAAAATCTAGAAAATTTGCAGATCGGTTAACACCAATAATTTTTTTTTTCATAATTATTTCAAATTATCCAATGAATTTTAACTTTTTTTTATTCGACTCAAGAATCTAACAGGGCCTGTAAGCCCAAGTTTTTATTATAAACTTTAGTCCTTAAGGCGGTGGTCATGTCTAATTTTTATAAGGATTTTTATGAAGAAAATTAGTCATGGAAATGAAAATCGCTCTCCTACAAGTCTTAGTTTGCTTATTCCACGTATTATGTTTTCAACAAATTTG
This sequence comes from Oikopleura vanhoeffeni, assembly GCA_004367855.1. Lineage (NCBI taxonomy): Eukaryota > Metazoa > Chordata > Appendicularia > Copelata > Oikopleuridae > Oikopleura > Oikopleura vanhoeffeni. The sequence continues at coordinate 110,891 of SCLH01000470.1, read as the reverse complement.
ATATATGGTCCAGAGGAGATAGATTTTGAAATTTTGCAAAGTTACCTCATGTCACGACTATTTGACGATTGGTGTAGTCCTCAAATTTCAGTTTTACCTTGATTTCACAAGGCTAGGTCTACAAATTGGCATTTTTGGAATTATTGCTCAAGGTTCATATTTTCCTGAAATAGCTCTGCGAAATTGAAAATCAGACATGACCACCCCCTTAAGGGGGTACTGTGCTCTGTAAACATTTTTTTGAATCGGAACTAGACTTATTAGACCCAAAAAATCACAATGGCGGTAGTATCGCATCCCACAGACGTCTAGTTCAGCGACCAGAAGACTTTAGAGACCTGAAATGAGCCATTTTTGAGTGAAATTAAAGACCATTCTTCTCAGTTACCACCCATCCGACTTCTTATTTTACTTTATTTAGCTGTTTTCGATACAAATTTCAATTAAGGGAGTCTGGGTCGCAATGTTTCTAAGGCATTTTGAGGCCTAGAAACATTGCGACCGCCACCCCCCCTTAATTCACATTTGTATCGAAAACGACTCGGCTGGATCAAAGTCCGACATAATATCATCGTATTTATAAAATAAAATTAAAAGTCGGATGTGTGATAACCGATACAAAATGGTCTCTAGTTTCACTCAAAAAAGGCTTATTTCAGGTCTTTGAAGTCTTCTGGTCGCCGAACTAGACGTCTGTGGGATGTGAGATTACCGCCAATGTTATTTTTTGCTCGAATTAGTCTAGTCCCGATTCTCAAAAAAAAATCACTAAGCACAGTACCCGCTTGAAGGCCTTGTGGGATTATTTAGTCAAATTTCATCCCAAAAAAGTTTTTCAGAAATGTTTGTTCTAAATCTAGGTTTGCATATCAAAAAGATGAACTTGAAATTGACCTTGAACTTTGACCGGTCATTGTGGTTGACCAGGTGGTCGATTTGCTCTTAATCGAAAAACGTCTGACCGAAAAATATCTTGTTTGCAGAAAAAAAACACTTAGGTTTGAAAAGAGAATTTATAGAAGTCAGAACTTCCGAAATATTGAGTATTATTTTTCTCAAGAGAAATAAAATATATCACAACAATTCAAGAGTCATTTTACTAGGAAATTTTGTAGAAACTATATAATTATTTTCAAACAGAGCGATAGAAAATCATTTAAAGGTAACTATGCGGCATAGACTATGCCGTAGTTTAAAATATAAATAAACGTTTAGATTTATATTATTATTGCACTTTTGTGTGTAACTGAATCTTATCCCCATTATTCGTTTAAATTTTTGCTTTGTTTATTTAACTCGTAGACTCGATTTATGGCGAGCCGTATGCCATACCCATTTAATCGCAGTTTACGAAGTATTACGACGTTTTTTTATCCTCATTAAATGCTTTAAATTTTTTCTTTCAATTGGTATTAGCAAATGGCTGAATATTATTTTAAGCTATTGAAAAATGTATGTTGATAAGGAAACTTTGCTAATATGGCTCGATTTATAAGTATGTCGCCATAAATCGAGTCTGGGACCCAGACTCTGGTTACAGATTCATGTCTAAAGTCTACGAGTTAATTGTCTAACGAATTGGCTAAATTGTATTTTAAGATAATAAAAAATGTAGGTTGATAATGAAACTTTGCTTATATGGCTCGATTTATAAGAATGACAACGCGTTGTCAGAATCGAGTCTGGGTACAAATTGACTTCGAAAGTCTACGAGTCAATGGAAAAGGTATTTTCAAGAAGTAACTTTTCCAGAAAACAGCGTTTTGAGAATTTTTTTGTTTATGTGAAAGTTATATGCCAGTATTTACTTGGAGGTATTGCTGTGGTACTTATACTGTTTTTTGCTGTGATGAGAGGAGCTAAGATGGTTGTTGTAATTGGTTTTGATGTTTCAATGTCTGAATTTGGGTTACAAATTTCAAAGCCACTACCATTAGGTTTAATAAAATTTTCCTCCATAGTCAGCGGAACTTGAAATATCGGGCCAGTGCGTGTTTCGTAAATACCCTCTCTTTTTTTAGTTACTCCTATACAGTTTGCTTCGGCATAACAAATCAGTTGTGCTTCTTTTAAAGTTGACTTTATATCTGCTTCCGATGGAGAGCCAGCTATGAATATGTCATCATAAAATTCCCAGCATTCTTAATGTTAAAACTTTTACTGGTTGTAACAGTTTGATTGATAAAATTAATGAAATAAATCGAATGCGGTGGTTGCGATGGCTGCACAATTTGGAAAATTTTACTACTACGCTATTAAATAATTTTCCTTGAATAATCGATCGAAAGTTTTTTGATATATTTTAACGGTACTGTGAGTTTGTTGCAAAAATCAAAATTCAGAGTATAAACAAGGGCGCTCAAACAAAACTTGAGCAATAATGAAATAAACATTTTTAATGGTTTTAGCAAATTAATTTAAAAAAATTATTTTTTAATTTTTTAAATAGTTCAAATAATATTCGACCAAAAATCACAAAAAATGTCATGTGTTCCAAACAGCATTTAAAAATATTCCTACGTAAGGAAAGTTTTAGTGACTATTCTTCATCATTTTTATCGTTCATTTGAGAAAATAATTAAAAAATATTAACACTTATGTTAATTTCTATATCTCCTATTCACACTTTTGTGAATATCCCGGCCCTGATTAGGAAACGTAGTGTGTGTTTTAAGTAGTAGGGCTGGGATATTCACAAAAGTGTTAATAGGGGATATATGAGGGGGATATATGAGGTCAAACCCAACATGAGCATTAGGCTTAGGTGGACATGCCATGTCCGACATGTCATATCCAAAGTATTTGGTTTATTTCAGGTCACTCAAAGTTTCACACGAATTTCAATGATATTTTTCCAAAATTTTTAAATTAACCGAAAGTCCCTTATATTTCAATTTGAATAAAACCATCAATTGTCTGGTTTGTATGAAAGTATTTTAGTTAATGGCGACTACGGTCTTTCTAACATAATTAAATATTTTTTTCAAATAATTATGCGGGAAGATGTCAAAAACGAGTTTTAAATTGGAACTATTTGAAAAATCAGTCTCTTATAAATTTGTTTATTCTAGGGAACCAATTGAGAAACTTTCCACTTTTCAACGATGGTTAATTGATGGTAAACTTCAATGACAAATAATAAGGCCTACCTAAAGTGAATGTTGGAGAAGGGGTTGATGAAGAAGTGATTGTTAAAGATGTCGTTGTGCGAGAAGTGGTTGTTAAAAAAGTAGTTGCTGGAGAAGAAATCGTCGAGGTTAATTCCATATCTACTGTATAAGTTGTTCTCGAAATACCTTGAGTTATACAGAAAATTGTATCAAAATCGCTTTGTGTAACAGGCTGTAATACTTTTCCTGACAGTTTTCTCGTAAACCATGAGCAAGTTTGATCATCATTTTCTAAATCCCACTGGCATTTGCACTTCATCGAAAATGATTTTGGTTTGCTGGAAGTGAAACTGAAATATGTATCATTACTAATGATTCATTAGTTTTTTTTTCATTTTCAATTGATTTTAAATAATTGTTTTCTAGAGGACCAAGACAGTTTTATCGCTGCCATTGAAGAATGGAACAAGATATTTGCAAACAGATTTTTGCATTCAACGAAAAATAACTGATAGCCAAATTTTTGAAAATGTCGGTTCGGAGAAACCCGCACATCCTTCGAAGCCAAATTTTCTGCATCTAGTACAATTTCTTTTGCTTGAAGTTTTTTGGTAATTTGACGTCTATCAGGGAGTCAAATTACAGTTTGTTCATCTTTTCAGTCAGATGACCTGGAGATAAATTTTTTGTATGACCGTTCTGAAGGGGTGACATCACAGTTCTTTTATTTGTATTTCAAAATGTGAAAGAGTGTCAAATTAAAAATTGGCGAAAAATTTGCGAGTATCTTGTTTTGTTTCAAATGGAAGCGACAACACTACTTGGATCACCTAAAAAATTTGCTTTTACTCAATAACCTGAAAACATCTCCGGGAGTTAGACAAGTTTGAATGCACGTTTGTTTTCCATTCTTGGTACCACACGTTGAAATAAAACCAACGGTTGAGATAAGATTCGTAGTACATTTTTCACAATTTCTGATATCGGATGCAAAATAAATTTTAAAAATGTGAAAAAAAGAGAAGGCAAACAAGCCTAGATTTTTTATGTTTGTAATTTGTTGAAGATTGCACCCTCATCGACATTTGGTTCGTATATCCTTAGGATTTTCAGTGAATTTTGTTCCCCAATCATTCTTATTTCTTAATAAAGAACATCAAGTGTATTTTTAGACCTTTATTTTTTATCTAACGAAGGTTACTCGATAAAGCTCATTTTTCTCTGTTTTCCGAGAAAGCATGGTAAAATAATTTAGATACTCAGTTAGGGTTGTATCGGTTTTCCTGCATTTTACGCAAAATCCGCCCCCGCAAAATCAAATTTTAAGATTTAAAATAGCATTTTGGATCAAAAAAATTGAGATTTAAAATTTGGTCAGATGTAATATAATGTTCCCAATCCCTTAATTGACCGAAATATTAGTTCGTATAAAGAAACCAAGGCGGTCGAAAAAGACCGATAACAGTCTTTACTCAATAAGAAATAAGCGACTTTTATAACATCAAAGGGTTTTCGAATACACCCGAAAGTGCCTGAAATATATTTTCTATCATGTCTCAAATATAATTTTGAATCAGATTGGTAGACTAGCAAACAAATTGGATCGGATCGGTAGGCTCGATTGAAAATTGGATCTGATCGTTTTTCTGATCATGTTCTTAGAGAATAAAAAATAAATATGTTTTGAAGAATCGAAACTTTAACATAAAAAAATAATTTTTAAAATTTTTACAAAACCCTGGAACCACCCATAAATTGCAAATTGCAAATCTGATTAAAAATTGTTTTTCACAACCTATAAATACCTACTGTTTGTCTCTTTTATTAAGGCTGACTTGAATAATAATATAAGTAGAGAGAGCAAATGCACAAACTCGACGATAATTTCCTTAATTTTTATTTTTCTAGCATTTAAATTGCGATATCTGAAAGAAGGTGACCTTGATCATATAGAAACGAATAACTGTAGAGAATATTGAATGATTTTGCAGCAGAAAGCAGAATTACACTTCCAAAAGCTGAGTAAAGTGTTTAACTGGTAAAAGTTAGTAGCCGATTATAATTAATCAATAATTAACAATAAAGTTGTTCCGCATCTTCCTGTGAGGAGAATACCATGAGATCACAAAATAACCACTTTTTTGATTTAATTATCGAGTTCAAATATCGATGTCACCTGATAAATGTAATTATTTTTTGCTCATTAGATTAAGGGTTGTGGGTGTAGAATGTGGAATTGCTGGAGGAAAATGCCCACTTTCCAGCTGAACAGAAGGGTCGATAACGGGTAATAAGAAAGAAAAAGAGAACTTACTGTAGACTAAACTTACTTATTCAACTGCAAGTACAATTCTCGATTCTGGCAAGGATGACTCACTGGTGCCACATTAAAAAACGGCAATATATGTGCTTTATTCACAAAATTCGAATATACTGGTCAATTTTGCTTCAAATTGAATCAAACAAATTATGTTTTTAAAGTATGAAGTTTTTGAATAAGTTGCTGAGCCGCCCGTTTAAATATTAATGATAACATCGGTTCCATCCACAGCATCATATTTTTCAGAAGTTTTTCTTTTAACACAAAATACAAACAATTTTCTTCAACTCTTGTTTTTTTACACCCCAACCCCCTAAAATTGATAACTATCATATCGATGTCTCAAACTGTTTACTATAACAACAATGCATAACAAATGCGACTTAAAAATGAATTTTTCATTTGAACTTTTCTTGATTGTTTTATGTTCACGATTGTTTATTCGAACTAGAAATAAATATTTGAAAATGATAATCAAGCAGGGCACGATTATATGGGGGGGAACCCCCCAAGACCCCCTAGTTTTTCTATGTGGGCTTCGCCCACGTTAGGGGGAACCCCCTAAAACCCCCAAATTGATGGATGTTAGAACCGATTATATGGGGGGGGAAACCCCCCAAAACCCCTTAGGTGGTTATGGTGCTTCGCCCACGTTAGGGGGAGACCCCTAAAACCCCCAACCTCTTAAACCTAAAAATTTTACAAATCTATTTTATTATAACAATTATTTGTGTATTATTAACATTTGCTTATTATTGTCATTTTTATGATGCGAATTTTTCATATTCGATGAGGTTTTTTTTTCATTCAAATTTATATTTATACAGGACTATTGAATTATCAGCATATATAAGGTTCAAGCATAACTTTCTCCAATATTGTCTTTGTTGACGAATCACGGTAAATTATTTTTTACAGCCTAGAATTTATTACAAATCCAGCACCCAATTCCATGTTTATTGTTATATAATGTTACAAAATTGTTATTTTGTTGGGCTCTTTTCCTAAAATTTTTCGGAAATTCAAATAATTTGTGAGGGTGAACTGTGAGAGGTTCTATAACGATGTTTTTAATGGGATCTTGGTAATATTTTCAAAAGCGTCCCTTTATAAAAGAAAGACACAGTTAAAATATGTTTTATTAATGTCATGCTATCACATTTTTGCTCAGATTTGCGTTTAGCACCCTCAAGAGCGACGTTGAAATATTTGTGTTGAAAACTGTTTTCAAATTAAACCATAAAATTACAATCGGCTCGTACAAAAATTAGGATCGGTGGGATCGGATCCGGTCAGCCTTTTTGAAAAAATTGATCGGATGAGTCGGTCGGTCGCCTTTGAAAGATTGGATCGGATCGGGATCGGAATCGGGTCGCCTTCTTGAAAAAATTGGATTCGGATGGGATCGGAATCGCAACCGATCCGATCCCGATCCGAATCACCGATCCTATTCCGATCCGAGTCCAATGTGCGACCCCTGATTCGAACTAGAAATTAAAATATTCTTGAAAATGATAATCAAGCAGCTTGATTCAAGCTATCAATATAATTTATTCTCAAGTAAAATGAAACACAAATATCAACTAAAAGCAAATTTCTGAAATTAATTTCTTGTTACTTTGAACTTTACTGTCTTCATTTTTTAAATAAAAACTGCTTGAAAATGAATACATAAAAATTCGAAAACGTTCGCAAAAAAACATGAACCACATATCTCCTTTTTTTAGAGCCATTTCTTTTCAACTGCATTGTAGATTTGTTTTTAAATAACATCCACAATTAAATTATTTATCCGCGTTTTTCATCGCATCGATAAAAAACACATTTCAGATTGAGTTCAGAACCTAATCTACTTAAAATGCGGTAATCCCAAACTAAGCTTTTTAAATGGGTATGGGAAAATTTTCAGATTTTGAACGGAATTGTTCATAAAAAATCGAGAAAAATATTATTATACAGTACGGAACATTTTAGCCTGAGAAATATTTAATTTACGATATTTGAACTCTTAAAGCTCATTGGTTGATATGGCATACCAAAAATTAAAATAAATGTTTTTTGCAGCCTCTTTTTTATTACAGATGTAAATGGGTAAACATGCATATACATTGCAATCCATTGGAATGATTTCCTCGTCCTTAACGTCACTGAGGTCTTCTCGCTCCTCCTTTTCTTCAGCCGTCGGTTGTCTTTTTGCAGTGCCCTCTTTTGGTTGGACCGCTTCGTCCGCGGCCTCGAATTCCGCGGGAAAATTCCACTCATATTGAGGGTTAGGCAAGCCTTGGCCTAAGGCTGGCGCGGCGCAAGTTGCGCCTCAAGGCGGCTTTTGAGCGACTTCGACAAAAGCTGGGCGTCTTGACTAAAAAATTATATTAAAACAAAATATTTTAATAAAATAATTTGCGGCATTCGAATTCTCTTTAACCCCCTCACACCCTTCGACTATCTGAAGGCAAAAAAATTTTCGGGAGCCAAAACGGCGCACAAATAACATTCTCACAAACCTACGATTCGAATATGTTATAGAGTTTGCAATTTTATTTCCAAAAATATTGTTGAAAATTTCATACGATTGGCCGTTCGAAATTTATTTTTTCCTTCTTTTCTTAGGATTTTCGCCAAAATTTCTTAAAAAATTAATTGTGTGAAAACGATACATAATATTAAAATTCTGAGGATGAAAAAAATATTTTTCAAAAAATTATTTTTCGAAAGAATTGAACGGCAATTTAACTCAAATAAAGCCGACAAAGATGTAGCGATCAAATGTAGAACATAAGGTGGTACTGATTTTGAGTTTTCAGCTGATTAGGAATATTTTTTACATTTTACTCTGGGGCGACTTAATTAACATTAAGTCCACAAAAATAAATAAAGTTCATTAAGCATTATTCTACTTTTGCAATCATTATGAAGCCAATTTTATTTAAAATTTACAATTTTTTTTTCAAAAAAAATATTCTCGAAATCGAAAAGTGTCAGCATTATTTTTAGATTTTTGTCAGAGCGTTTAAGTTACTGTCAAAACGTCTAATAATATGGTTTATAGGGAGTGCAGCACGATTGTTACGCCATGAAGCACTTCATCATTGTACTTTATTGGTGGAAAGTGATATAGAAAAACTAAATGCTGTTTTAACCAGTGAGGCTAATATCCATACTTCAGCAACACGTTCCTTGAGAGTAGATGTAAAAGTAAGTTTAAATAATTAAACATTTGTAAAACTTTTCAGCGAAAAATTTTTTTGATTCGACAAAATGGGCAAAACCCACGCCCATTTTCTGAAAGCCCGACATAAAGTCCGTCTGACCAGATAGAACCAAAAATTTTCGATGACCATTAAAATTATCGCTTTTCTAAAAAATTTTCAAAAATTCTGTCTAATGCCTTTTTTTATTTGGGAATATCAGTATTCAAAGTTTAAAAATTAAGAAACTTTTAGTGCGAAACTAAAAAGAAATTATTAGGTTTATTATAGGTTTACAAATTTGACTAAATGTGTATTTTAAATTTTTAAATTCTTATTTATTGACATTCATTTCTCAATTTATTTATTCAGTGTCTTTCCGAATCTGGCATCCCATCTGTTGAAAGTCTTTATAAACCATTGTCCAAATGTTGGACGAATACGTTTTCAGCTGATAATAATTTTATAAATATTGAATTTGTGGACCCTGAAACTAATTCCTATGTTCTGGATAGAAGAGTAGAACTAAAACACTGGGAAATGTCTCAAAATTATTTAAAAAATTTTGTGAAATTTTTTTTAAACGCAAACTAATTTTTTTACTGACCCGCTTTTGATACCGTGAAGGTCAAATATAAAAATTATCATTCTCTAAGTTTGATGTTTTGAACCTTTTATTAGAAATGGATTTATGGCAACACACCCAAATTTATTTTACAAAAAGAAAATTATTCGGTTTCGATCAATAAAGAGAATGGATATAAACTACCTACAAAGTCGAAATTCGTGCATAAATAGTCTACATGGAAAATACCAGGCAATTGTATTTGAAAATTATGATAATGGTAGTAGAAAAGTTCCTTTTTAGCATAGAATATTTTGAAACCATTTTCCAACCAGGCGCAAGCGGCGCATTTTTGTTCTTTGTTGAAAATCTTGTTGTCTCCCGTGCGCAATCGTAGGCTTGAAAGCTTTTTCACATAATTGCGAGCATACGATAACC
>SCLH01000470.1:53025-72441 GCA_004367855.1 Oikopleura vanhoeffeni | reverse complement strand
ACTCATCGGATTAATTTCTTAGATAGCTCAAAATGCCCACACATGTTTATGAAAATAACTCTCAAGAAAATTTGTCCGAATCGAACTATTTTTCTTCTTCTAGGATCAAATAATATTTCAGATTAATTTGTTCTTTTGAAAAAAAGTAGTAAAAATGTTCTGATTCGGAAATGAACTTATTTTTGAAATTTTTCTCTGAATATGTCTGGTCATTTTGACTTATCTTAGAATTTATTCGGATCAGTCGTTTTGAAAAGCCGAAATGTAAACGCCTTGGACACCCTTTGACTACTGAGACAAACTTTGGTTGAGGAACGGATATAATTCATATTAAAATTATAGCTTGTGATTGGTTGCACTATTTGTATATTTTTGGCAAACGCAATCAATAACCAGCTGAATTGGTCAATTTTTTCTATTACATTTAGTCCCAAAATTGCAAATACAACTTTAAAATATATTTCTTGATATATTATTTTTTGTGATGCTAAACAATATTTATTCTCAGTAACATTTTCATTATAATTATTAACAGAAAAATGATTTGATAGTCATTTGTTTTCAGAAAAGGGACACAGATATAAGAGCTATGACCAGAGATAAAATTTTCCGAACATTGAAACTAAACGTGAGCAAGCTAATCCAAGCCAATATAAAAAAAAGCTGTGTTTTGCTCAAGTTCAAATCATTTTATAAAGATTATAATTTGGAAACTAAAAATTTCTGGAACATTTACTTAAAACCCATTTTTTAGGTGATGTTTTTTTATTTTTTTTAGTTTCTTCAAAATAGTAATTGGTGTTTATCTGTAAAAAAGTTTTTGTCTAAATTTTGCATTTTTATGTCAAAGAGCAGTTTTTTGATCGATTTTTAGATCGTTTTTTTTTTATCAATTTTGATCAAGTTTTTTTGGCAGACAATTCAAAATTGACAGAAAATCAGCAAATAAATAAAAAAAATTTCAATTACGTTACCTATGGAAAAATAATGATAAGTTTTTTCAGTCCCGCTGCTGCCCCACTCCTTAAATAAAGCCTGTTGAAAATCGAGTATTTTAAAATAGACAGGTACAAAAAAAAATTTGGACAGTTTGTAGTCTAAGTAAGCCCATGTTTATTTTTAAAGACAATAAAAATCATAAAAACGGTACTAAATAATCCGATTAGAAAATGACGGTTGAAATTGCGCTTGATGAATCTAAACATTAAGATCTTGTTATGGAAACTAGGTTACTTTCACTAATTCGAAAAATGCCGTTCAATCAATTTTGAATTTTAGTTTAAANTAACCAATATTATCTTCAGTAGACCAAAGCTCTTCATCTTGATGTCTTTTCAATCGATACGATGAAATTTTATATACAGAATCATGGAAAATTGACTTACGGCTGACTAATCTCATTTTCTATACAATAGGAAGCGATGTTCAAAAAAAAATTCCACTAGGAAATTGAGAAGACATGTATTTCCGGAATAGATACCTTAATTTAAGAAAAAAATCTGACCAATCGTTGCGGAGAATAATTGATGCTAGCAAATTGCTAAGAACAATCACTGAAAAGCATTACCGGGTTTTTTCATTATTTTAGAAACAAACGATCCGATCGAAATTTCTGGCCAAATCATATTTTCGAAACTGTCGACGTAGTAAAAACCGTTTTCATACAAACTTTCACTCAATTCCATTAGAGCCGTTTCCGAGATAAACAGACATTGAAGTCAAAAATCCAGTATGTTTCTAGGAAGCTCTAAGCTCCCACTGGTGCAGTTTGGTGTCAAAAATTGTTTTTTCTACTTTTGTGTCGACAAGCAAAAGGATAGATCTTCAGTTTAGATGTTTCTCGAATTTTGATAATTTTTCGTTTCTCTTTCTGAGCCACCGATCTATACAAGTCTCAAAACCGTGAGTACGCCCCTTAAATTCACTTCGATAATAATTTAATTTTCATGGGATCACTTGAAGTTGAAAATTTACGAAGCAATTTTATTTATCCGAAAAAAAAATATTGCCCCCGTTATACCAATACATTTTTATTTGATAATTATGCATCACAAAACCACTTTCCTAAAAACAAGCGAAATCTTCACATTTTGTATTTTCTATGTCTTAGTTCTGTCAATCATTTTTTCCGAGAGATGTGAAACATAGAGCGACAAAATCTAATAAAACTTCCCCATGAAATAAGAAACCGAACGATTCGAAAAAAAAATCAATTATTTCGAACCAATTCCAGAAATTCTTTATAATGTGTTCGAATAAGATCATCTGAAGATCCGTTTTTGTCCTTTTTTGAAATGATTTAGGATGCATTGAGCCACAATGTGGCTCTTGCCCACAACGGCTAACGAAAAAGTATATATTGAGATTTGAATAACTAAGATGTTTCTGAATTTTCATTCTGCGTTTATCTGTAGAAAGGTTCACGAAAATTCAATTATACAAATTATTTTTTATTAGAGGCGTAGAATGGGAATCAGTAAGTTTATCAGTGAAGGGGAATCCAAATTTGTCATATTTATTGCATCACCATTTTTTTAATTGATGAAAATTCATTCTTCGCAGCATTTAACGTTTTTATTAAACCAGGCGAGTAAAGCTGGCAAATTTTCGTTGAAAGACAGGCCTAGCCGGGAAGTTGACTGGTTATGTCGAGATTTGAAATATTTCTTTCACATTTTTCATTAAGGTCATAAGTTTTGCCTTTTGGCATGTCTTTGTGTGGGCTTTCAGATTTTGAACAACATATCACAGTCACAGCAGTTCGTCTCAGTTAGAACCAGGTCGTGTTCACTTAAGAATCGTAATAAATAGAAAATTATAACTGAGTACAACCTTTTAAATCATCTGGTTGGCAACAAGATCTCATAAATACCACTCAATTATTCTTTTTGGCAGCTCAATTTCAAGACAATATTCCAGGTTTTCATAGTTATCTTTTTTGAACTTTTGTTGTTTTCAGTTATAATTTTTCTTTGTGTTAATATGAAGAAAGGTTTTCAAAGCCCGGAGGTGTCAAAAATTGTAGATGAAACATTAGTGCTTTTATTTTGTTTGGCAGCAGGTGGAATGCAACCATCAAATTCAATGATCACAGCTTGTTTTAAGACGATTCTACGCCTTAAATCGAATATTTTAAATCATAGACGAAAAAAAGTCCAAATTTTGTTCATGTCTAAGCAAAATATTGCCTTGCCCTTCTGTTAAAGAGTTTATTGTCACTCATTCGGATGGTTCGCAAAGAAGCTTGAAGAATTTGAGAAGAGATTTGAAATAAGAAAAATTAAGAGTCAAATAATTTAATTTTGGATTGAAATTATTTTTGTCTTTATAAGAGGATCCTGATCATGTCTTTTGATTTAAATCTAATATGATGTTAGCCGAAAGAAGAGAAGGCGGCGTCGTAAGTGCTAGAGGGGTCTTAGATGAGTGTTAGGAATTGGCTCCCTCAACCCACATCTATTAGATTGATTCAATTAGGTGTAAAAGGATTATACACAGTATTCATAGTACTACGTGAGGGAGTTATTGAGTGCAAAGGCCACAATGTAGAAATTAGACATGTTGAACAAGATCGTGCAAAACAAATTTTTGGGGCATCTATGGAAAAATGCTTGGGAAGTAGTTAGGTTGGCTGAGCAACGTTGCTTTAACTAAGACTTCAATATAAAACTCATATTTATCATTCCGAAAAGTATAAAGTTTTACGCACGAAAAAGCAAACCCGTCACCAAGTACAAATTGGAAAAGCTTGTATTGAGGGAGAGTTTCTTTGAACCCTTAAATTTAGATTGCATAATTGCCGAATAATAAATATGGTAAGAGAATAAGAGTGTAAATTTGTCACCACAGTTTTGTATCATTAAGCTTAACAGCAAAAATCATAATTTTCGGTGATACAAAGTTGCGTGAGGGTTTTGGGGCTGTTCTTGTGGTACACATTTTCTGGCAATGTTTCCTTCTTGGAAATCGCCTGTTCAAAAATCGTCGATGTGTGGTACCCGGAGCCGTAGGAGTATTGCCGCTCGACATCTTTCCAGAACTGAACACGCCGTATACATCCAGATAGGAAGCAATGCTGGCTTGTTAAAATATTATAGTCATAAGATTATATATCGGAAAATTCTTATTTGTTTTTATTCCTAAACATGTATTTCTTCGGCCCAGCTTCGACTTTAAGGAAGTGGAGCTCTAGATTTCAGGAGTTAAACCCATCAATTTTTATTATTTTATAAAGCATAATTGAGTTTCAAAACTATGGTCAGAAACTTTCGACAATTTTAGTGTCACGTTTTCATATTGGTTGAAAAGGCACTGACCATAGTGCACATGGCGCGGCCGTATAGTTGCCTATCATTTCTTACATTATTTCGACAAAAATATCTTGAATTAGATTTTCGTGAATTAAAAAATAGAAATAGTCTTATAAAATGCTGAACCCTATTTTGTACTTCGAATCCATGAATTCTCTAATTGCGACCTGAGCATTAATTTTTATGGTTCTGAATATCTATTTGATTATAGTTTCCATAACGATAATTGTATTATTTTCACGATAACAGAAAGTTTAATTATCTAATTAATTTTTGTCACTATGATTTGTGAACTTACTGGAATAATATTTAGTGGTTCAATTTTGAGTGCTGATAATCCCTTCCAAAGAATTTTGTGATGCAGTTGTATAACTTAATAGATAAGATAGTTCCATGATTCAAGTGTGATCGAATACCCTAGAATAATGATTATGATGCATCAGTTTGTTAAACTTAATAATTACATTGGTGTTCAATTTTAATGGGTATAATCCTCTTGGGGATACATTATTACTAAGTTTGGTAAAGGTAATGGCTCCTCGGTTTTTTGGGCAGAATGCCAAGACTATTTCAGGCCGTCTCTTCCTTCGCTCTACTGCTCTTACGCTCCAACGTTTGCTCCTCTCTAAAAACCCAACACTCCGGAGACTCAGCGTAGTTTATGGAACTATAAGTCAATAGGATAAATGAATTAACCTTGTGAGAACTGCCTGGAATTGTTTCTAAAATTTTTAATTTTTTTTGCGTGATCTCGTTGAAAAGTCGTTCTTTTTGGGCGTCGTAACCGTGCGACTAAACGGGTAGTCTACTTTTTCCCTAGTTTCCTTTAGAAAAAGTATTTGCAACTGCTTTAACTTTTGAAGATTTTCGTAAGTGGGCCATTCAGGGAGTTATGGTTCCAGTGATTAAAACTCTATTGGGACATGTATTTCCAGCAATTCCCTGCATGGAAAAAGTTCGACATTTTGTCCTCGAATAAGCCACCGCCAGTTCTCCAAAAATCTCCTCTGCCCAAAAAAGCATATCAACACTCTCGCTTCGTGTGGGGCTTTGGGTGTAAATATTTGATTTATTTGTGTGATATAACGCCATTACAAAGAACGAAGAGGAACATTGGGTTATCTTCCTCGTGTAAAATTCAGCACACTGGATTGTTACTGAGGGAACTCAAGGGAATAAAAATAAGAAGACCTTTTAGTCGTTATAAGAGAGCTCGGCCCAAAAAATTATATTGTAAAAAATATTAAGGGTTGATCGCCTAAGATCAAGTGTCACTAATTTATTGAAGGAGTATAAGCTACGATTAGGAATGGTGTAAAATGCTGTTAGACTATGCATTAAAGTGGAGCTTCATATTAAAAATTGATTTTCGGATACTGGATGATGTTGCATGTACTTTTTAGCAAGTGGTTTTGTAAAATGATTCAAACGTGAAAAAGTTGAACAAAAAAGCTGTTTTGTGGAACAACGTTATGCCCAATATCTGTAGGAAGTAATGATGTTAAATTTCGGGACAGGTTTAAATCTCATTCTATCGGGTGTGTATGAGTTTATGTGCATGTGCAATGTTGAGTGGCGAGTAGGTTGGGCGTAGAGAATGGCGAGAGAGATTGATCAGTTGGAGGAGCCCAGCTCTTATCATTGATGATAGGCACAATGAAACGTATAACACATGTTGATGGGGTATTAAACACACCCAAAAAGTATTTTACCTATGTCCCAAATTTAACATATCAGATTCCATACAGGATATCTTAGATATTACAGTGATTCATATCTATAAGAATTTGTTCACAGCATATATGAGAATCTTAACAAAATGGTTAAGTTTGTTAAAACAAGACGATTTCAGAAGTCAGAAAACATTTATGTACGGTTCATCTGTGTTATTTTAGAAGAGTTTTGTGTGGTTATTTTCTCTTTAACAAACGATGCCGGGCATACTTTTAATTTTGAATAAAAGATGTCTTTAATCTCAAAAAAAAATTAAACGGCTCGCATTTGTTGCTTTCACAAGCGATGGAATTTATACGATCTTGGAAAATATGTTTGCGGTCAGTTTTTGCATATACGTAAAGTTCTGTGGGCTAATCTTCATCAATACTTTCTAATTTTTTGTCATGCCTTTGGCACTTCTAAATAAAACTTTAAATACGACTTTAGCGTCAAGATAGTAGCGATATTTTAATGTTGTTTGCAAATGGGCGTTTGTTAATTTTTTCAAGGTACATACATTTTTTTATTAATTATAATTTTTACGCATAGACTGTACTGATCAGGAGCTGAGGATTCTGTGCGCCAATTTTCTCTTTCAAGTCGAGATTTTGCAAGGAAGATGTGTCTTGTGCACTAAAATCATGTCGGGGCTTTTGAGAAATCGGTAAAAGAAGTATTTATAAGAATAGTAAAGGATTTTCATATTCTTGTGACTATAGGTTCAATTACCATTTTGACGGTTTTATACATGATATTTTTAAACTCGTGCGATGGGTAAGATTAAACCTAAAGTTCAATTTTAGTTCGTGAAATAGTGGGAATTAAATTTAAATCTCAGCAAGGCAGAAAACGTGAGATTCTTGTCATTGAGGGGGACCTTCAATGAACAAAAGTGTGTAATACAAAGAATTAGAAAAATGCAACTAATCAGACTGACTTGACCTATGTATGATATATTATCTTTTTTGTTCTTAACCAAAGTGCCTAAGTAGTTATAGGTGGGAGGTGTCCACACCGGTTAAAACACGTGTGAGCCACAGGCAAACCTCTTATAAAGGTGTTTTCGATATTTAAAATCATCTAAAATCATGCAAAAAAACATCGTAGGAAATTGTCCCTCATCTGAACTACATTATAAAGAATTTGCAAAGGATGTCACTTATTTGACTTATGTTTTTTATGGGAACAATTTTGTTCATTTTACGGGGAGGAGTTTATTTTTTGAGATATTTTTTCCAATCTTTTAGGTTCTAAAAAAATAAATTCGAGATGATATTGTCGTCAATTAAAATTTTCGAAAAGTAGGCCAGTTTTTAGGAAAGTTGTTTTGTCCATGGTGACCGACAAACAGACAAGGATTAATTGGTGTATAAACCAGGAACTAGAAATTTTTTTTTACCAGAAGTGAGTAATGTTCAACATTTTCGATTTAAGTATTTCACGAAAAAATATTCTAATTATTAAAAAATTAATGTCGAGCAGTAATCAGTTGTCCACAAGATGACTGCTTAGATATATTCAACCCAGAAATAATATTGAGAAGAAGTGTAGCTAATCTGTTTATAAGGGAAAATTAACCATTTTTTATGAAAAAATTTGATTTTTTCATCAAAATTTTAAAACCTTTTAGAAATAATTTTTGATTTGATCATCATATAAATCAAATCAGAAAAAACTATGACATAGGTCAGCATTCCTCGGCATCGATGTCCAATACTTAAAATAATTTATGTGACACCACGTTGTGAGCTTGTATCGCAACGTGAGTATGCTGTACCTTGCCTCTTATCAGTAAAATTTTTCTAGAACTAAAACAAAAAATTCTATGAATATTCAAATGTCGGATGCAAAATATATCGTTTGAAATTACTTATGCAAAAAAAAAATGAACTCTTAATACCTGTGGGCTTTCTGTAATACGCGCTTTGAAAAAAGCCTTTAAAGGGCTTCGGTGCCTTGGCGGAATCTTTTTTTTTCTGTGCTTCGACACGGGTTACTACCTTTGAGATTTTTGAAACAACTCATCGGGATTAATTTATCTTAAGATAGCTAAGACTCAAGATGTACTGGTCCATTCGAGCGGATTAGGATTCTTTGATAAGAATAACTCTCAAGAAAAATCTTGTCCGAATCAGACATATTTATTCTTTTCTTCTAGGGATCAATAATAGTTTCAGGATTAATTTTTTCTTTTGAAAAAAACGGTAGTAAAAATGTTCTGATTCGGAAATGTAACTTAGATTTTGAATTTTTCTCTGAATATGTCTCGGTCAGTTTGACTTATCTTAGAATTATTTCGGATCAGCGTGTTTTGAAGAGCCGAAATGTAAACGCCTTGGACAGCCTTTGCATACTGAGACTAACTTTGGTATTGAGGAACGGATTATAATTCAGATTAAAAATTATAGCTTGTTGATTGGTGCATCTAAGTTTGTATATTGTTTTGGCAAACGCGAATCAATAACCATCGGGGCTATTGGTTGCAATTTTTTCTATTACATTTTAGTTCACAAATTGCAAATAACAACTGTAATAACTATTTTCTTGATATCATTATTTTTTTGTGTGTAACAATTTTATTCTCTCAGTAACATTTTCATTATAATATTACAGAAAAATGATTTGATTAGGTCATTTTGTTTTTCAGAAAGGGACACAAGATATAAGAGCTATTGACCCAGAGATAAAGATATTGCCGAAACATTTAAACTAACGTGAGCAAGCTATCCAAGCCAGATATCGAAAAAAAAAGCTGTGTTGTTTGCTCAAGTTCAAATCATTCTTTTAAGATTTATAATGCTTTGAAACTAAATCAATGTTCTGGCAAACATAGTACTTAGGCGGGTGGAGGTGTCCGGTTTTTAGCCCTTTATATAGAATTAATTATTGAATACATTAATATCGGTTAACGACTAAATGACCAAGAGAATCACTCGAGTGGAATTTATTTTTTTTCAAAAACATCTAGAAACAAAATCTAGAATTTTTCAAAATTCGAATATTTTTTCTGCTTTAACCAGCATAACCGGCAGTATTCCACCATGTAGAACATATTTTTATTGGTGAATGTAACCATCCAAAACGATGCATTGGACATATTAAAATTAGATACGGAAATGTTCTTAAGTCGAATCTAAGAATTTCAAATATTTTGTAAGCAAAGTTAACTACGAATTAATTCGACATTTGACGCGGAATGTGGTTCAAGAATTTGATTAGGCTGTAAGCCAACTATTTGATCAGTGAAATCTCAGCTTCAATTGTGGTGGGTATTTTTGTTTCGATCCGAGACGAGCCTTTTTTTTTCGGACTTTTCATTTCCGTGTGTCACTTTCATTCCAAATTTTACTAGAATATTCTAGATTTATTTTCACAAAATTCTTCTCAGTCACTTTTACCGCGCAATTATATTTATCTACCCATTAGTCGAAAAAATGGCTTCGATTCTAAGAGCATGGTCGTCTAAAAGAAGGATAGAGTTTGAAGTTGAAAACTTGCAAAGTCAGGCTTTAATGAGATTCTTAGAAAAAAAAAAATCGAAATTTCCTTCTAAATCATTTTTTTGTTGCTCATTTATTCGCTAGCTTTGTGTGTAAATTTGAGACGCTTTGTATGTGGGGGTCTAAAAGAAGATGATTTAAAAAAACCGTTTTAGTGCTCTGATAGACTTCACACCTGGGTGTGGTGATGTAACAAAGTTGACTTTGGAGATGTGTAACGTTAGCGAAGGCTAGATCTACAAAACGAGTATCCTCAGATTTTTTACCAAACGTGCCTAGAACTGTTCTGAGGCGTGATTGAAAGTAACCAAAAAAGCGAGACACCTACCCCCTTAAAAACTCATCTTTTTAGGTGATGTTTTTTTATTTTTTTAGTTTTCTTCAAAATAGTAATGGTGTTTATCTGTAAAAAAGTTTTTGTCTAATGAGTTTGCATTTCTTAGTCACAAGAGCGTTTTTTGATCGATTTTAGATCGTTTTTGTTTGACAATTTTGATCAAGTTTTTTTGGAGACAATTCAAAATTGACAGAAATGCAGCAAATAAATGAAAAAAAATTTCACTTACCTACTTATGGAAAAATAATGATGATATCTTTGTCCAGTCCCCGGCCGCTGCACCAGTCTTAAATAAAGCCTGTTGGAAAATCGCAGTATATTTAATAATAGGACAGGTACATAAAAAAATTAATGTGGACAGTTTGTAGTCTAAGTAAGCCCATGTTTATTTTTAAAGACAATAAAATATAAAAACGGTACTAAAATAATCCGATTAGAAAATGGGTTGAAATTGCGCTTGAGAATCTAAACATAAAGATCTTTTATGGAAACTAGGTAGCTTTCACTAATTCGAAAAATGCCGTTCAATCAATTTGAATTTTAGTTTAAAAACGCAAATAAATTGCCTATCAAACTTGTTCCAAGCTTACCAATATCTACACAGTAAAATTGTTTTCATGTTTATTAAATTTTTTGTTTATAAATTATGAATTATCACAAAGAATTAAACATTACAGAACATAAGTTACGGAGAGCATGGGTTAAACCCATTTGGTTTCCAAACTATTTTTGAATCGAAAATTCAAGATTTTACCCAAAAAAACTATTCAAACTCAAAAATTCATGAAAAATCTATTTTTCTGCTGTGAATACAACGCGATCCGACTTTTTCCTTAACTATTCAAATATATTTTTTTAATTCGTAATTGCAATGAGTTTTTGAAGATTTATAAACATTCAATTTGAGGATAAACATATGTTCATATTTATTTGAAACCGCGACAGAAAAATGCTTGGAGAAATAAGTTGAGAGACAGGATTTTTGATTGGCGCAAAATTCAACCAATCAAAATCAGACTTAATTCTCCACAATTTCCACATTTTCAAAAATATTCATATTGTAAATCAACGCAAAATTTTGCTGATTTATCTGTAGAATCTAATATTTTATATTTTGATTTGCAAGACCGTCGGAGAGTCTTTGGTCTAACCAAGTTTTTCGAATCAGCAATAAATTCACTGGTAGCTATAGTTAAACTATTCGTCTATTCAGCCACACAAAACAAGGTTTATTAGAGAGTAGTTGGTGTAGTTTGAGAAAACAGTTAAATTCAAAAGTTTATTTTATCCAACAACAATAACGTCATTTCCTGTCGGATCATTATTTGCATATAAACTATTTCTTCGTTAAAACAGCCTGGATTAGAAACGTAATGTGAAGTCAAACGGGGCCACTGGAGCTGAAAAAATCTCCGGAGTTGATCTTTGAGAATTTCGACCTTGGAACAGAATTTCGCGGGAAATTGATTCGATTAACTAAAATTAAACATTATTTCAAATTCTAACCTTTTTTATGATATCCCCTATTCACACTTTTGTGTAATTTCCCGGCCTACTACTTAAAAACACAATACGTTTCCTATCAGGGCCGGGATATTCACAATTGTGAATAGGGGATATTCGTAAGACCTCAGTGTTAAATTATCGAGCGGCCCATACGTTTTAATTTATAACCATCAGAATATAGAGAAATAGAGAATTTTTAGAAAAAATGAGCAAGTTTTCGTATTAACGGGCGATAAGACATAGGGATTCTTGTTAGAATAAGTTCCATTTTTTAACAAACTTTCAAAGATTATATATTTCTCATTTAAAGGGTCACGTGATTGTTTTTTCACTTAATAATAATAGAAAAAAAAATTTAATCCAAAGATTTGACTCACATGTGATTTAAATAAAGAACATTAAAAATAAATTTATTGTTGATTTTGTTTCAACAATGATGCGTCTATGTTTCGGACCATAACATGTTAAAAGTTTTATCCGGTTGCAGAAAACTGTACGTCTGAGAGTATAATGAATTTGATTTTTGAACACTGTTTCAAACATGAATGTATAATAAGCAATAAACGCATATTTTCCATGAAAAATACATCTGAACCTAATTGATCTGGTATTTTTCAGACGTTTAACCAGTCGTGCGGCAATCAATCGGTAATATAACCAGATAATGATATTTTGCCAAAATTTGATCAGGTCAATTTAGTTCATAAAATGAACTAAATTGACACTGAATATTATCAAATAATATGCTCTAGCCGAAATTCAAGGATTCAGTTCATGAATTCCATGAATTTCGGCTAAATATTAAAGGATCATATTTTCACATAGTTTAATCCAAAACAAATGCATTTCAGTTGTCTTGAGAATTAAACGTAGTAGTTGTTTAAATTTTAAAAGTAGGGGGACATGATCAAAATTTTTTCTTTAGAACGTTTAAATTAGGACTTTTTCCATGCAAAAATCAACAAAAGCATCGAAATTGTCTGAAAATAGCAAATTACATTCCGGTTCTAATAATTATGTAATGTAATTCTGAAATCACCTTCTAACGGTTATGGTACCCCTTAAACCCTCATTTGTTTTGAGTTAAAATTGAACCTATTTGATGTCAAGCAGACACAGATAAACAACGCAGTCAAATTTTTTTACATTCAATTATTATTTGGCATTCATTATCAAACAAATGATTCATAACAAAAAAAACTATGCCGTCTTAGCCATAAACAACTCCGAGATTCAATATAGTTAGATAATGTCAGCTGAGAATTTAGGTGATTTGGATGCATCATTCCCATGAAAATAATCGGTAATTTTGAGAAATAAAATACAAATAAGGTTTTTGAAATGTCAGTTGTTCATTAAGGGAGTACTGGTCGCTTTGAAGACTCGGACATGAAATTTTCAAGATTAGTTTTAAAATGTTTTTTTCTGAAAATATGGACAAAAATAAGTTGATCAGATGTCTTTTTATGTTCATTGTCCATAAAAAAAGTATTTTTATCGCGATTGAAGATATTTCAGTGTGATTTTTTCAAATTTTGTAAATTCTGAGAATTTGAATCGCGGTTCCCAAAAAGACGAGATACAAAAATGCAATTGTGAACTCGGGGCTTTGCGCGTATCCTTAGATCGATAATACCAGTTTTAGTTTCTGCCGCTCAAAATCCAGGGAGGAGTAGTATTTTCCCGAGGCACGTCAAAATAAAGGCCAAAAACAGTTTTGCTCATTTCAAGCGCCGGATGAAAATGTTTTGAGCTTAAATCGAACTCGGTTTCTGCCCACGTTTCATTGGTCAATAAAAGCTATAAAAGTATTTCTATCTTCAAAAACTCAGGGAGATGTAGAGCTTTTGAAGTGAAAATAGTGCACTTTTGAAAGGTCGATTCCTGATTGGTCGGCCAATCAAGCCTTCGATTTGTTTTGTGAAAGCAAGATCATTTGTTCTCAATTTATCCCTAAACTGAAATACACTATGTTCGTGCTGTTTCTAGTCTCATTGAGGCGACGCTGAAAAAACCTTATTTTTGCGCCTTAAATTGCGACCAGTACTCCTTAAGGGGGTAGCGGTCGCCAAAATGGTACTGTTGTACTCAACTTTACAGCATACTAAAGCTTTCGGAACTTTTGAGAAATAGCCTCTGGTAGAGATCTATCCTTAATCTACAAATGAAATTAATTCAGAAATAATTTTTTGGCCGACCCTGGTGACCACTCTGCATGCCAGCGAATTTCTAGAAACCTAGATTCACAGGTTTAAAAATCTATCTCTCCTAGATGCTCGCGTACATTTTACTCAACTTGGTATGAAGCCACGGAAAACACTTATGGTTGTAATATGATGGGTGGATTTTTAATTTCCAAACTAAGTTGTTTCTAGAACTGCCGAAAAAACCCCTTATTTCACGATTTTTGCTATTCAAAATCTATTTCTCTCTAGGTTACATTTCAGAATGCAGTAAAAATTGGGGAAAGATGGAGAAATATGTGTTTTGTTATTGATATGGTGCAGAACGTTAATGTTTGTTGAATGTCTAGAAATCGCGATTCGTTAAAACCGGAAGTGAAATCTTGGAAAATGAATAGTCGTTCGTATTAACAGTCGAAGACCACCCAAATTAAAACTGTGAGTTTCACTGATCCAAAAAATCTGCTTACAGCGCTTTTTGAATATTCTTGAGTTTTTCTGGGATCGGAAAAGTGGGTTTAAATGTTTTCCAAAAAAATTACTTGGAAAAATTCTGGAAAAAATGAAAATTTCGACCTTTTTTTTTGTTTTTATTTAAAAGTTTATGCTTTCTGAGTGTTCCCTAGCAATTTCGTGCTATTTATACACCCCAAAGTACCCTCGAAAGAGTGCGACCGCTACCCCCTTAAAGCTACCCCCTTTAAGAGCAGGTTAAAATTGTGTGATTATCAAACCTTGATAAGCAGTTCTTTTATACCAATTATTAAATTCGATTTTTGACACGTCAAGTAACTGGTTAAAAAGTTCTACATGCAGTATCGTTTCGTTTTATAACCGTGTTTGTATTTACGAGATTACTTAGAATACTAGTATACAGTGGGTGATGGCAATGAGCAACACCGGCAATGGGCAACAGTGAGGGCAATAGGCAACACTTTATTCAAAAGTTCGTGTGTTGACCATTGCCCTCACCCACTGTATTTAACAACGTTTTGCTAGGTTAAGCATCTAACATGCTGCATCTTCAAGTTTTTTTCTTTGTTTTTTTAAAATATTTATATGTTCATATATCCATTCTACTGCGACATTAACCTCCGACTGAGCAAATTCTCAATGGCTACGCATTCTAACCAAAAGGTGATAAGGGGATATGCAATGTTTCTCGGTTGCCGTGCTGATAACTCCACAGTATGTTTCAATTGTATGTTTCCATTTTTTTAATTTTTCGCCAAAATAGTCGTTATAATCTATATGATATAGACTATACCTACTCTTTAAGATAGGACAACCGAGTAAAACGGCAGAAAACATTGTCTAGTTTTCGGTTAGGGAAATCAATTGCCTATCTTGTTCCTCACAGAGTATTTTTTCGTTTTTACTCAGTTTTATCTTCAAGGAATATATGCTTTAGGCTTTCACTTGTCGAGGCCAAAATAGAGACTAAGAGTGGTTAAAAAAAATCCGAGGTTGCCATTCGTGATAATTTTATGTCAAAAAATTGAAAAAAATAATTTTCGAAAATTTTTCGAGATTTTTTTCAAAATTTTTCGAAATTCGAGATTTTGAAATGACAGGAAATGACCTAAAATCAAGCTTTCTTGCAATTTTTCATAATGGTAAAATTTCAAATTTCAGCAATGAGTCACTTTATCATTTATAAAACCGGAAATTGTCAACCATATTATGCTTATATGTTATACTAGTAGTTGTTTGATGTGAAAGAACTGCCTATAAAGGTACAATAATTACATAACTTCAACCAAATCTTACAAATTATCTTAAATTTAAAAACCTAACCTTATTTGTACCTATATTATAAAAAATACCGATTTTGCGGCATTGAAATGATGAATTTTTAATTTGCTAACAAATTCGAGCCGATCATTGGCGAATTATTTTGCGTAATTATCTGCGAAAAATCGGACTCAAACTTTTTAACTGTTTGATACTGATCTAAAGATTATTTGAATAAATCGAAAACTTTTCAAAATATTGCTTTATTTAAAAAAAAATTATTTCTCAAAACAAACAAACATATACATTGTATACATGTATGGGAAATTATTTTTCGTATTTTAAAACAAATAAATTTTACGGTTAACCCTTGTGAGCATATAAGAAAAAATCCACCAAGGCACCAGAACCACAATTGTGGCCCTACTTTGAAACGATGCACAAGTATCTGGCCTAAGTCACAATTTTGTCCGCTTCGATTTATATCTCATAAATCAGAAGTAATTTATAAATGAGTCAAAAATTTTGATGGAAAAAATCATGATTTTTCATAAAAAATGTTTATTTTTTCCTATAAAAGCATATTATTACCCTTTTTTTATTGTTTACAACTAGATATGGTAATGAAGTACAACTGTGGACAATTTTTGATTTCTTAAATTTACTTTTATAATAATTGAATTTTTTCATGGGATACCTTAAGTTGAAAAATTAGAAATTTCACTTCCGAAAAAAAATATCTGCTCCTAGATACCAATAAATTTTTATTTAAACTGTTATGCATGCACAAAACACTTTCCTGAAAACTGGTTGATCTCACATTTGTATTTTATGTCTAGTTCCGGATTAATTTTTCCGGAAGTGAAACATAGGCGAAAAAGCCTGATAAATCAACTCCCCGTAATGCTGGACACGAGCATTCGAAAAAAAATTCAATTATTTTTTGGGAACCAAATCAAAATTCTTTATAATGTGTTTGAGAGAAAAGATTCTACGATCCCGTTTTTTGCCTTTTTTAAATGATTATAGATATTATTGAGCCACTATTGTGGCTCTGTGCTCACAAGGGTTAATTTGGAAATTTTGAGATATTATGATGCAAACAAATATCAGCAGGTCATCTATGAAATGAATTGTTTATTCACAATCGCCGTCAAATTTAAGGATCTATCGAGAATAGTTCAAGTTTTACAGTATATGCATACTCAAACCTCGATTAAGTTTAAAATTTCATTCGAGTTTGTCAATGTTTTTTTGTTTGAAAGTCAATTTAACCCCCGGGTTATCCCAGATATAAAATATTACAATCTCCGTTAGAAGCCTGGTATGTCGGGTAACCCGACTCGGGTTGTTGTTATTCAATTCACTTGAATTTAATTCTGAGGAATTTTGACGGGAATGTTCTGCGGATACCAAGTTTAGTATTCAGAAGTAGAGTTCAGCATTTTCTGAAATTAAGAAACCTATTCAGAAAATATTACTTTCTTGTCGCTCAAAAGTAATATGACTTTGCTATTTTCCGAAAAAAATAGTGAAAATTTTTTTTGTAAAAGTTTTAAAGGCGGTTTTATAGGTCAAAAAATAGTTTTTAAAGGGCTCATTACTTTTTATTCATGAACAATTTCCTCAATGTTTTTGTTACAATAGCTCGAGAAATTATTCAAAAATATGGCACTGGATAAGAATATTATAAAATTTTCGATAATTTTTTTAAATCATGAACTATAAAAACACGAAATAATAGTCTTGAGGTTATTAATTTTTCTACTTGTATTTGGAATTCCCTCTAAAATGATGAAACATGTTTTTTTTGTTATTTTGACCACTCAAAGTGATCACGATTTAAACATTTTAGTTTTCCTTATTATCACAATGATCTTACTATTAACTTTTTAGCGCTAGAGAGCAAAATGTTTTCTCAACAATTCAAACAATTAAAAATAATTCCAGAGATTATAGGAATTAATTTTCATAATAGAACCTTTTCCAAGTTAATTTTACCTCTTGCTCCAATTCTTTTCCGGATCTATACGACATCTGTGAAAAAATTTATTTTTGATACTAGAGAAAAATATCGAATAATTTGTAATTATATTTTGATTTTAATTTCTCTGTTAGACTGACTTGTCTATTTAAGGTGGTGTTTAAATGCTCCACCATGGTGGTGTAGAACAGTCAGCCCACGCGCAAACCCTGGTAGATCAATCTGAAGGGGGGACTGCAAGATCAAGCTTGTAAAAGGAATGGGCCTCCCGTGTCTTTTCTTACCCTTTTTGATTGGGTTCAAACAAAAGATAAGGGGGGAATCTGGTCGGGTTTCATAACCAATATTTAAGTAAAACATGTCTATAAGGGGTGAGATGGTCTTTAAATTGGCTGTATTTTTATCTTAAAATTCCGACATGTCAATCTCATACGGTTTAGTAGCAAAAAATAACAGAATTTTTTTTTTGATTTTTCGGAATATGTTTTAAAATATTAAGGTTTAAAATTTTTTGTTTTAATTTGACCTCTGAAATTGTTCTTGGCATGGCATTAATCAATCTTCTCTTCAGTGGTTTCTGGCTTTCATTTGTGCCTTCTTTTGAGGAAACAGAAAGTCATATAAGCGTCAACTTAAAAAAAATAATCATTTGATGTTGAGTTGAATTTTAAAAACACCGTTGCAACGTTTCCACTTGTTTTGAGCTGGCTTTCGCAAGAATTTGGGAGAATTCCAAAATGAAACCTAAGAAGAGATGAATATTCCGATAAAACCAACCTCCCTGATTCTTAAATAAATAAAAAATCCAAAAATTGTTTCTAAAATTTCACGATAATTTCAAAATTTCAACATTTTCCTAACAGAGTCCGAAAATTCTTGATCAATACAGGGTGTAAGGTTTTTCACTTCTTTTTCAAAATTGGATAGATTTGAGATTCCGCCGTTTTGATTGGTTGAATCTGAGAAAGACGTAGGTTTTTGCCAAAATGAATCGTTCTCATTAGCTTTCTCATCGCTCTCCAATTTGGAAAAAAAGGGAAAAATCTTACACTCTGTATTGGAATATGTTATTGACCTACTTTTCACAACTATTAACAATATTATATAATTCATTGTCAATATATATATAATATCATATAATTTAATAGAAAATCAGACTATAAACTTTGGATATTACATTTTTGATGTTGTTTTACTTTTTGTATGATCATAAATTCTACAGTGAGAAATCTAGAAAAAATTAGCTCCAGTTTGACAACACTATTTTTCATGCAAAATTCAACGATAAACGGATTTAAAAAAAAATCTATTATTTTAAAAGCAAAAAAGATTCTACATAACGCGAATATAAATGTATAATTTATGCATATATTTATAATTTATTGAACAACGTTTTGCGTGAGCATCTTCAGGGTTTTAAGTAATTTATGTATATCAGGGTTTTAAGTAATTTATGTATATATTTTCAATAAATCTTGGCTTTAGGCAAGAAAATAACTTGTTGCATCAATTTTCAAAGTCTGACCTATTTGTAAATGGATGTAGACCCTTTTTAGCTCGTAAGGACCCAAGAGTTTCATAAACTTTTCACCTGGAAATAAAAATTCTAAACGATAATTGTTATTTTGAAATTAATTAATTTATATCGAAAAGAGGTGATATAAGAAGTCAGAGGTAATATTTTGATATTGTAAATAGCTGATCGCTATTAGTGATAGTTTGTCTGAGTGCGTAGGTGTGAAATCTATCATACAGTTCACAGCATGTCACATTTTTGCTCGAAAGTATTTCAAACTTAATTGGAATTTTATTTCATACAAAAACACTATCAAAAAACCATGTGTTGATTGTGTACACAAAAAGCGTACAAGAGCAAACGTAGTGTCATCCTTTAGCGTCTCGCATGTACATAAGTGACCCTTGGTTGAATATACTATCACTGGAAAGTTGACTACACAAAATATTTTGCTGAAGTTACCCAGGTGAAAGAATGAAATCGACTTCCGTGAGGTATTTTTACTAAGTACAAGATGTGTTATGTAAATTAACCAAAGTTTATGGTTCATAGATATATGGTTTATATACTATGGTCCATAGCGTAAGACTGCAAATACGATAATTTTCAGTTTATTTGTCAATTTTTTTT
>SCLH01000470.1:27219-53017 GCA_004367855.1 Oikopleura vanhoeffeni | reverse complement strand
ACATTACCCCTTAACTCGATTGCCAGACATACTCCTAATGACTCGTGGCATTATTTTGTTAATGTCAAAGTCTCGAAGAAAGATCAAGGTTAATAATCGAAAATGCATAAATCTGCAAGATGCTCAATTATGTGTGAAGTTGATTTGAGGGCGTTGATATCCGACTTTTGAGTACGGGATTTTTTGATTAAAATACTTTAAAGTATTTTGTAGGGAATTTTCCAACGAGCTTTTTATAACTTTTAAGATTTAGCGATTTGAAATAAGAGGTGAAATTCAAGAGTGTGTGTGACGAATGGCTCGTCGAATCAGAAACGTGTTTACAAAACTGACAGAATTATTTTTTCAAAATGTATCTCCTTCTTGAGTTTTTCAAGGTCCAACAATGATGTATGACTAAAATTCACCGAACAGAACGTGGGCAGGTCATTTAGGAGCGTTTGAGAACAATGCTTGGATTTGGTTTCAGAATCACCAAAAACAGTATTTTGACCCTATTTTAGGGGTCTTAATCAAAATGTATTTCCTCCCTGGATATAACAGTTACACATTCGAAACCTCAATTAATGTGCAGCTGAAGAGTTCGTCCAGATCAGTAGGGAGAGTTTTGTTCAAAATAAGTTTTCAGTTTTTCAAAGTGCCTTATTGACCATATTTCAAAATAAAACGATCACTGAAATGCGTATGATTGTCTATATTTTTATAAAAAGCTATTCCAATCTAATTCGTTATTTTTTTTCTCGGGCCTCATTTAGCGACGACCACCCCCTTAAGGAGTTTTGGAATAAAACGTACCATTTTCTCGAGCAATTCCAACATTCAACACCCACAACCCCCTTAAGGCGGTACTCCTCATGAATTGAGGCTCAAACAAAAAATGAAGGCAGATTTCGTTGTTTTGACCACTTAAGACAAAAAATCTTATAAATGGCTTCGAACGATTTACGTAATCATACATAAAAACTAATTCAAAGTAACGCAAAAACAAATAATAGGCATTTTAGTGTTTTTCGGAAGGCCAACTAAAATATGTTTTTGAGCCTAGATTAAGCTTTCTGAATAAGGTAACCTGATGCTTTGAGAAGTACTGCAAACTTCCTAAATAGTTGAAATTCCTATTTTAAGAACAATTGGGTAATTTTCTCAGTCAGGTTTATCAGAAACTGCACTTGAAAACATTAAAAAAATTTCGTTATGATCGACTTCCTTATAACTGCTTTTGAATTAATTAACGAAATCTTTAAATGTCATCAAGTCTTAGCCTTTGTTAATGAAGTTCCGATTTTCGCAATTCATTCCCGAAATTGATTACGTCTTTGATTTCAAAATTTGTTACGTGATTGATTCAGGCAATGATAACTCTTTCCGAGATTAATTCTCGCTAAAATTAAATGTTCTTAATTAAAACTGGTCCGTCCAACTCGGACCTCTATTCCAATTCTCAATTCATAATAAAAAAATGAAGCTGATAGGGTCAAGCAAATTGAAATGAAATATAATATTTGGGAATAAAAATTGTGAAGGTAGCTTTTTTTTTAGACCATTTTTTTGATTTTTTACTGGATGTTCGGTCATAACAGAAATTTACCGGTAAATATTTATGTCGGTTCTGAGAAAACCGCACATATCTCAGAGCTAATTTTTTGGCATTTAGTACAACTTTTCGTCAGAATTTTTTGAAATTTGTTATGTAATATAACACTCCTCAACATTTTTATAGGAAAAACGGAAAATCTGTAATATAACCCCTTTAGAAGTGTGAGAAAAATTTTATTGCCAAACATTTTCTCTTGAAATATTACCTAGGTAGGTCTCCTGGCTTAAAAGATGATTATAAGGAATTTCAAAACTCAAAAATGGGTTTGGATGTTTTTAAGCTATCTTGTAGAGAATTTTTTCTGGTCATTTTAAGACGTAGGAATTTTTTGTTCTTCCAAAATTTAAAAAAAAAAATTTTCGGTCAATTTTTCGAGATTTAACATGTAGTTCCCAACCGGGTCTGGAGAAGCCATATGCAAAGCTAGAAGGCTGATTTTCTGGCCAGTGAAAATTAAGCGTTTTTCGGTTACCCATTTTTTTGCTTTAGGGTCGGCGACCAATATTTGACCTCCGATGAAGTTGAAATTGACCTTGAACTTTGACGGGTTATTTGAGGTCAAATATTGGTCGCCGACCTTCAGGAAAAAAAACGGGTAACCGAAAAACGCTTAATTTTCACTGGCCAAAAAATCAGCCTTCTATCTTTGCAAACAGCTTCTCCAAGGCCGGGTTGTTAAATCTCGAAAAATTGACTGAAAAATTAAATTTTTTTTGAAAATTTTTGAAGAACAAAAAAATCCTACGTCGTAAAATGATCAGAAAAAAATTCTCTACAAGATAGCTTAAAAACATCCAAACCCATTTTTGAGTTTCAAAATTCTTTATTTCAAATCGTCTGAACAAACTATGATTGGACTCTTTGAGAGGTGTCAAATTACAAAAAAAATTTTCGGCAAAAACTTGTACGTGCCAACATTTTAGATTTTTGCCAATCAATTTCTAGCATTACCGGACATAAGGTGAAAAAATAGGTAGAAAGTTTTTCTTGGCTGTTGGATGCAGAAATCCGTTTAGAATTATCTTGCTCCTTTAATATCTGCTATCATATATTATGCAATAAAGATCTATTTTCGTTTCTTGTCTATATTTGGTACGATGGCTGTTAATTAAAAAATATTTACTTCAACTTCTGTTTATCACACAACCAACCGCTGCGGTAAGCCCAAAAATTAACGGTTTGCCACAAACTTTATAACTTGGTACTGCATTTTCAAGTAATAGTTTATCAGGTTAATTTTGATTATTCATAACGGTTTATTCAAATTTAATGACGGATAAATGAACTTAGTGATAGAAAATCTGAAACGCAGTCCGTCGAGCCACCAGAACCTTGTCGGTAAAATACATCACTGACAGTGAATAAATTTTGTGATTCAGTCTTATATTATTTTTTTTATTATTAAAAGAATTGTAGTCTCTTAAAATTAAACGTGCTTGATAAGAAAAAACTCGTGTGGGTTGCTTCGGTAACTTTTTTTTAGAACAGCCGGCTGAGGTTTTTACACTCTTACTTTGGAACGGAACAAGATATTCGCAAACGGAACCTCAGCCGGGTGTTCTAAAAAAAAAGTTACCTTAGAATTTTGATGTCAAGAACAGCGCGTGAAGCATTAAGGTATCCCAGTCAAAAAACGTTCCCAGAATAGATAATTCAAGTTTAATTTTAAAATTGATCAATCACTTCAAAAACAGTATCAGAAGGTGATTTTAGTACCATATTTATACAGTAAAAATTTTATAGAGCTTATTTCATGTGGACAGAAAATATAAAACTGTATTCAGTCAGTTAAAGTCGTTGATTAATAAGCTCTAACCAGTTACGTTTACAGTATCCCCTATTCACACTTTTGTAAATATCCCCTATTCACACTTTTGTAAATATCCCGGCCATCCTACTTAAAAACACACTACGCGTAGCTACGTTTCCCTAATCAGGGTCGGGATATTTACAAAAGTGTGAATAAGGGATATAAGAACTATTATTTAGACCCTTTTAGTAATAAATATTATATTCTCTCAAGTCCGACTCAAATATGCAGGATAAAGCAACATGAGTTTCACGCACGGTGCTTTTTTTGAGGGTGAACAAGAAACTTGGGATTCCTACAGGTTGAATTTTATTTTTTGTCGGTGTTTCACGCATCACTTGTTATTACACTATAAATTACACTATAAATTGAGTGATGCGTGAAACACCGACAAAAATTAAAATTTATCCTGTATGATAGATTAAAATAAAAAATAGCGGAAAAGAATCAGCTCGCAAAAAAAAATTTTTGCCCGAGCTCTTTTTTTCAAATCCCTGGTCACTGATTGGCGGACCTTATTGGGACATATTGACGCTTAACCATTGCAACCAACGTATTCCTTGCAGGATTCTAAGCATTATGATGAAAACAAATTAGAAAATTTCTTTTCTAACCTCAAAATTGCAAATGAAACTTTTCAAATCACAGAAAAATCACAAAAAAAATCACAGAAAAATCACAGAAAAATTACAGAAAAATCACAGAATAATCACAGGAAAAATCACAGAAAAATGAAAATTTTCAATCACCGAGCAGTATTTCAAAAAAAAGGCTCGAGCAAATTTTTTTTTTCGTGAGCTGATTCTTTTCCGCTATTTTTTATTTTAATCCATCATAGGAATCCCAAGTTCCCTGTTCACCCTCAAAAAAAGCACCGTGCGGCACGGTCCGTGCCATGCAGTTATTTATCACACTACAACCTCCTTGAGATAAATACAATTTAAAAAAATATATTTTCTACAATGTCATGCTTTAGTTTTTATTATAATTTCTGCAACTTTTAAGCCGTACTCCAGCAAATTTTCAATTTATTCAGATCAACCGGATCTCTACTGTAGGGTTGGAAATGCAAATGATTTTTTTGTCGATTTTTCTGATTTTTTTTATTTCTTTTTGGCAATATATTGCCATTATATTGGCCATAATCTATTGCCATAAGTAGAGTGAATTGAAGCACCTGACATAGGAGATTGCTAAAATGGCATATGAAAAAATTTCACTTTGACAAGGCTGTAAAAATTGAGTTTGAAATTCGAACAAATAATTTGAAACTCGGTATGGGCGACAGGTTCGGCTTTTTTTTGTCAAAATTGTTTTTTTCTTTGTCAAAATTTACATGCGCATCTTTATGTTGAGTATGTTGCGTTAAAAATAAGCAATGAAACTCAATCGCATTTCCTACCCTACTCTACTGGGTCCTCAAACTTAATCATGAAATTGCTGATTGAAGAAAATATTTTCGATGTTTTTAACATTACTGGAGCGCATTTACTAAAAATCACAAATAACCCTAGACACTAAAAACGATAAAATGTAGTACAAATTTATTTGAATTTTGTGGCAAAAAGTTTATTTTCTTCAAAACCGCAGGGGTAGTTTGTGCGATAAACAAAAATTGAACTGAAGTTATTTCCGCATTAGCGGTTAGGTACAAAGTTCTATTAGAGTTAGAAGTAGTTGGACCACAGAAGTGGTAGATACCACAGAATATCTACAGGTGCTAATAGATTTTCCGCGGTTACGAAAAAATTCCACAATGACCTATTTTTCGGAAAATCAAAAGCTGTTAAATTCGTCAAAAAATAAAATTTGATTTTCAATTAACCGTCTAAAAAAGGTGCAAATTACCTGCACTATTTGTTTAGCCCCCATCGATGTGCTATTATCTACCTTCGCCCGAGTGTTTTGAAACACAAATTCAACTCCTAAGCATAACTACAAAATAATCATATATTAAATACAGAAGAGGGGCTCTATATCAGACCTAAGCAAATGTGGCTTGCTGAGGTCTGCTCTATATCGCCAGCCTTATATCGTCGAATTTGCCAATATCACCGAAAAATACCTACCCAATTTTACGATTTTTGTTTACAATTCTTCCAAAGTCCGCATATCGCCGAATTGCGTTAGCGTTTGAGGTTTATATTACAAATAACTTTAAGTCATAAAATACCTAATTTTTTCAAAATGAATTTCTCAAATGTATTCATTTTATTTTTTGATTGATTTGGCTGTGGTTATTAATTCTACAGATTTTCCTGATTCACTCAATTTGAAAATATTGTAAAACTCCCGATAAAATTTGAAAAAACTTTCAAATTATGACGTCATTTTTAACGCCTGCATTTTAATTTTTCAAACAAAAAAACTTTATTTCTGTCTCAATATATATCTTCCCCTTAAACGAATTTTTGGCTAGACTTGGATCAGTGCCCGTTAGAATGTTATATTTGATAACGTTTTCGATTCATTCATGTTTAACCATTTAAAATAATGAATAAAATATTTATTGCATAGCATAAGGTAAGAGCGGCAAAACTTATTTTTTGCTAAACTGTTTTTAATTATATAATATAATTTAAATATAATTTATATTTAAATTGTATCCCGTGAAAAATATATTGTTCAGAACCAAAAATTTTTAAAAAATTGTCAGCTACTGCTCAAAAACGGTTCCCTTTTTCCCAACCGAACTCCATCTCAAAAACGTTTACTATCTCTATACCGCGTGTTCGAATCCAACTGATGTTGTTTGAGTGATTGTCTTAGTAATTGCTTGAGTGATAACACACCGATAAAATTTAGCGGTCCCATTATCAAGAGCCTTGCCTATAATCATACTCAATCAATCACTCAGACAACATCAGTGGGATCCGAACACGCGCTATAGAGATAGTAAACGTTTTTGAGATGGAGTTCCGTTGAGAAAAGGATACGGTATGCCGCATACCGTATGCGGCATAAGTTATGCCGCATAACCCCTTAAACATAGGCAAATTCAAAAACGGTTTGTCATTTCTGAGCAGTAGCTGACAATTTTTTAAAATTGTTTTGTACTATATCTAGGTACTATATCTAGGTTATCCCCGGGGCTAAAACTATCTTTTAAACTAAGAAGTTTATGAACGATTGGAAAAAAATAACTAGCACAGAATTTGAAACAAATTTTGCAAATAAAATTTTTTTTGAAACATATACAGTGGTTGACCACTTAAAGCCCCCCTAGAACTTTTTCCAAAAAGGGTGGGTTTTAACTGGTCAGGGGGGGCTTTAAGCGGTCATAGGCCAGGGGGTTATAAGTGGTCACAGGCCAGGGGGGTTATAAGTGGTCAAAAGCTTTTCGGGTCTGAGAATGTATTTCTCGAGGATGTTTTATTCTAAATATCTGAACTTTTATTCGCTTTTCACAAAAAAATAATCGAAAAGTACTTTTATAGCTCAAGGTATGTTATCAAAGAATACACATTCACCAAAGTAACGTTACAGTCGTCGCTCCCTAACTGGCACAACTCTAACGTTTGACCCGCTTTTGAACAATGACTCATTGGCAATGAAAGCACCGGATTTTACATTTTTGACCAATAAGGGCTTCGAAAAGAAGCTCAGCCACGAACGCGAACCGAAGGATATCTTAGATATCCAGGATATGACTGGTTAGCTTTTGAAAACGACTCAACCGATTAAGACATCTGATTCGGACCATTTTTAATTTATTTTCTCTAAATATTTGTCGTTTTCAAAAGCCAAATTAAATAAAAATGTTGGCTGACAAAGTGGCATAAAGGCTCAAGCAAGTACCGTAATAGATATATTCGTGGTGTGCTTCGATTTTCCTGTTAATTGAACTTCAATAAACTCGGAATAAAATTTAGGTTAGCTGAGTTTTGATCGTGGAAACTTCTTGCAGGCTACGACAGACTTGACATTTCCGACAGTTAAAGATTTGACACGAATATGAAGGCCAAAAATCGAATTCGATGACGTCAACCTTTTTCTCCTTCTCCGTTCTAGGTTGAAACATTCCGGTTATGAATTTGTATGCAATGTTCAATTAGATCACTTTTGCAATTGTGGATTCTGCAGCAGAATTTCTGCTAGTTTTTCCAAACCTTTTTTTCTCAGATTTTCTAAAATGTCAGCTTAATCACAAAAAATAATAATTTTATTATTTTGATTATTTTTTAATTGTTATGTTCAATTTTAAATATTTTTAAAAAGTTTTCTTCAAAACAAAAAAGTAACCAAAATTTTTTTTGTCTGCAGAATTTATTCGAAGACAGAAAATCCTACTCTTTTTTATTTCAGAGGAAAGAAATTTATAAATTAACAGTGAAATTAAGTATTTGATTAATGGTTATTTTTGGTGCTGAAAAGTGCGACAAGGTTTTAAATACGTGACATTATGTGAAAATGTCAAACCAGTAATTTCTTAAAAATTTTGCGTTCAGTAGTTTTAGATGATATAGCATCACTTCAAGTGATTCACTTGACGCGCATCGGTCCGGTTATCAAAATTTAACTGAAATTTATAAATTTTCTTATTTCTTTGAATGCATTTTTATGAGAAATACTACTTTAATAGCACTTTAACTTTTTTCGCAAAATTATTTCTTATCAATTGATGTTTTCTCATTTTTCTAATTATTACCGCCACCGTGTGGTATTAAGTTTAGTATCACAAAAAAAAATCTAATTCCTATCGAACAGGTTTTTAAAGCATTTGGGCAAGTTTAAAAATTCAAAAATAAAATACCTCTAGAGTCGAGACGGCTTAAAACGGTAGCAGTTTTGTTGGTATTTTAAAAAACGTATTTTTAATTTGTATCTTATGATAAAAACTACCTTGAATCAAAAAATGATGAATCGGGGTTATTTCATAATGCATCTCGAGTTTTCTTGGAATTTAGTCTGAAACGTTAAATTACGAAATAATTATTTGTAAACAATTTGGTGTTAAACATGTTAACAAACACTGTGCATTATATCACACTTGATTCACACATTTATTATAATTCAAGCAGAAATTATTAGATCATTTTTGTCTAACAAGCAAAACAGCGGTTAAACCGCAAATGAACTTTTTTATTTTACTCTTTGGGATTATCAATGCCCAAAGTTGCAGAGATGGATGGCAAAAATATAAGGATAATTGTTATATCATACCAGAACAAAGGAATTGAATATCAAACAAACTTCTAAATTTGAAATTTCACCTATTTAGTTAAATTGCAGAAAGAACATCCCCTTGAAATTCATATTATTTTAAGTAATTCAGTATTTTTAGGGAATCTCTTCACCAAAGAAAAATCTCTGAAAATTTGAGCACAGGCTCATAAGGCCCAAAAAATAACATTGGGGAAGGTGTCGCGGTCGTTTTTCAACCAGGTGGTGCTCTAGCGAGCTTTTAAGTTGAAATTTGTTATTAGAAATTTCAATTCTTGGAAAGGTCAAACGGAAAGACAATTTGCAAATTTAATTATCTATATTTTTTAACATTCTATCAAATACAGAAGATATGAGTTAATTGTCATTGTTTTGGATTTTTGAAAATTTGTTAAGATCAAAAGTTACAGATCGAAAGTAAGTTGTGGGACTCAAAACCGTGCTTTTCTAGACCTGAATTATTTTTGAATCTGTGAAAATATATTAAGCTTTAATACGTTATTTTCAGGTAAATTAATGTGGCCGTTTTTAAGCAAGAGCCGTATTTAAAATTTTGATAAACACTCAAAGTGACGCTTGAGCGCCAACTGGTGGAGATATTGAGAATTGTCTTTCATTCTTATAAATCTAATTTCAGCTTGTAAAACCCGATTGCGTTGACTTTCGAACGGAAATGTAATAATTCGCATTGTTTAGCTTTGAAAAAGGACAATATTGTTTAATTTAAGCCTGTCACTAGGAGTTGAATTTACTGTATTAACCCCCCAAGATGTCAGCCACACCCCTTAAAATACAACAACGCCTAATTTCGAGTTTTCCCTACTGGTGAGATATTGATTTCTCTAATTCAAGAAGGAATGGTCGAATAATGAAGCATTTTTATTAAAAGTTCTCGGTTAATTATTTTTTTTTAAATATCAAATTGAAAAGTAAATTAGGAACCACATACCAACTATCTACATGTATAAAAATAAATGGTTTATATTTTACTTGAAGAGTAGCATGGTCTCTGGCTGAGTCAGAATGCCAACACCTTGATGGTCATCTTGTGTATTTTGAAGATTGGAATGAAAAAAATGCAGTGTATAACTTTCCAGAAGTACTTGATATGGATGAAGGATATCTTTGGATCGGTCTTTATCAGGATAAAAATTCTAAAATTCATTGGATGGATCCCGATCTAGAATATTTAGAATGGACTGGAGTAGGTAAAAAAATGCCTTGGGGCAGTGATGAACCATCGGACAAAGAAGGGACTACTATTTTCTTAGAAATTTTTTTAATTCCGGCTTTTTGAAACGACATATTTGATTGAGTTCCTAAATAACTTAAAATAATCACAGATATTTAAAGATAAATCGATAAAAATGCTCCGAATCGCATCATTTATCCAACTTTTAGCTTCGAAAATATTAGTTTTTTATATTATTTTAAATACATTTTTTATTTCGACGTTCCAGAAACTATCAGATGTACTTTTATCACTAGTTCTTGCGAAAAATATGCTTATGTTAATTTAATAATTCGAAAACTAAATTTCATTGGTTTTTTGCATTGGTCCGAAACAACTGAATGAAAATTTTAATCCTTGACGAAGGCCAGTGTACACGCATGAATTTATTAAGAGTTGGAAAATGGTTTATGTCTGAGTGTGATAGAGAATCCAAATTTATTTGTAAAGCATCTAACGATATTCCAGTACTTTGTCAAAATGGTTACACTGGAGTTAAGGTCAAATATTAAAAGGCAGTCTCACAGTAGATCAAGAACAAAAAAAAACTCATTGAGCTCCTAAAAATGTTTTTGAGCAGCTTCTCATAGGTCTTTTATTAACATTTTCATTAGAAGACCTAAAAGACCTACGAGAAGCTGCTCAAAAACATATTTAGGACCTCAATGATTTTTTTTTTAATTTGAAATTATCTCGGGCAGATTACAAATATGTTTTTATAAATTGTGAGTCGCATGAAAGAGGTCGATGCGATTAACTCATTTGCTATTTTTTTAAATTTTGTTAACGGAATACTTTTGCGACATGACCGTTTTTTGCTGAAAGTTTCTCAAATTAAACACTTGAGCTGACTTTGATTAATCAAACTTTCCCGCGATCAAATTTTCACTTTATGAATCCAATTTCATAGACACATTTTACAAAGCAGATGTCCAGAAAATAATAGAAATGAAAAAAACGATAAGAACTTTCGAATAATTTTGACGACTTTTTACGAATTCGAAAATTTAAATTCGAGCTCAAAATTTCGAAGGAACAAAATTGCGGTAATTAAAGAATTAAAAATGTTGTTATGTAATCATTCAACAGTGCTTACAATTTTTTATTTACTCCCAGGTTAGCAAACTACTTCTGAACCCACAAAATCATATGGTCATGCGTGACCATGCTGTTTAAATCAATCGTATAAGTCATACGGTATAACCTTAGATTCATTATCAACATTATCAACATTAATTTTACTTGTTAATATTGTAATTCAAATAATTTGCTACAATCGTATTAGAACAATTTGTTAAAAAATAATTTAAAGGCATCAAATGTTAATAAGAAAATATAAAAATCTCTCTTTTTACCACGATTCACACAATTCAGTGCATTAGTAATATAAATTAAGGCTTTATTTGACATTTTTAAATGAGAAGTATTAAACCGCTAACACTTTCCTCTGCTATGTTTTAAAACAATCTAATGTTTTCGTCAAAATTTTCTCGAAAAAAAAAGAAAGAAGATAAAAACAACTATTATTGATGATAATTTGAGATGATGCGTCATGAGTCATGAATTGAATTTGTACATCAGTTCTGGTTCTGAATCTCTGAAACTTACCAGAAGTGAAAAGACATGCATTATAATTAATCGTAGGTGTAGAGCACGAATTCGTTATCCGATTTCAAATATTTTAAGCACTTTACGAAAAATCATAGTACCGATATACGGTAATTTGGAAAAGTACTCAAATTACATCAAAAAAATTCTAGGGTCAACTTCAAACATTTTTAAGACTTTTTTCTCATTACGGCACAGTCCAAATAAAATCACGTGACGAAATAATTCAAAAATAAGGTTTGGAATATGTCATATATTAATTCTTATTTCTTGAAAAATAAGATCACGTGAGCGTTTTGGGAAATATCATTATGTTCAAAACTCTCAAATTAGGTGTTTATTAGCCAACAAATTTTTTCGGCGTAATATGAGTACTATTTGTGTAGCTGAACCAAAACCTTATTTTTTAATTTGAAAGTCACGTGATTGTTTTTGGACTTTGATGTAATGGAAAAAAGTCTTAAAAACTCTTGAAGAACCTCTTTACTGTTTTTCAAAAATTGATTTAAGTAATTATTGAAAAAAACAGTACTATTTTTGTCAACCTTATTCCTTGAATATACGGTGACGAGATCATTTTTGGGCTATCATAGCCTATGATGTTATGAAAAAAAATCTTATATTCTTTTTTATCCCGTTAAAAGGCTGTTTTTGATAATTCCAAATTTTTTTGCAAAAAATAAGTACTGTAATTCAGTAAAAATTTCAAAAAAAACGCACAAACATCAATTATTAAAATAGTCGGTCGATCACTTTGTAAATGCTACATTCATAAATTGCGATTAAAGGGCGCATGGTCACG
The DNA here is from genome assembly GCA_004367855.1 of Oikopleura vanhoeffeni. Classification (NCBI taxonomy): domain Eukaryota; kingdom Metazoa; phylum Chordata; class Appendicularia; order Copelata; family Oikopleuridae; genus Oikopleura; species Oikopleura vanhoeffeni. The sequence goes on along the minus strand of SCLH01000470.1, from coordinate 40,806 downwards.
CGTGACCATAAAAACTATGTGGGAGTTAAAGTACTGCACTGTAATGAATTTGAGCCAACTTTTATAAAATCTTTGGTTTCCTGGTCATATTTTTTCATTTTTATATAATATTATGTCAAACTATAAAATTTAAAAAAAAATTTTTCATTTTTGTTGACCGAAAAATTTAGTGAATTTTCTGCGCCAAAATTTAAAGTTCAAAATTGCCGAAAGAAAACGAAAAAAATTTACACAAGAAATTTTTGTCGTGGTTTCAAATTTGAACTTCCAATTTGAGAAAAATGTTTTGGTAACTTTTTCGACGTCAATATTTCGAAAATTTTACTGATTTTTTTTCAAATTCATTTTTCGGGTCGCTTTCGATGCTTGAACACCGTAAAAGATATTCTCTTGTTTTTGGTTCAAGAATATGACTAAGAATATCGATAAGTTTAATAAAAGTGGGCGTCTATGCTAAAAGTTGAAGCTTCATGTAATTTTTTGAACATCCCCTTTTCACACTATGAATTTGGTCCTGTATACTAGATAATCACCTACGCTCACGCAACACGGACCAAATTTTACACAGAGTGTGAAAGGTGGATATGATTCATAAATTGTCTTACAAATCTGTCTAAATTTGACCCTTGATATAGCTGGAGGTCAATGTTGGAAATTATATTCCGACGATACCCGAAACTGGGATGATGCAAATACAAAATGTAAATCAGATGGAGCATATTTAGCTGAAATTCGCACAGAAGATGAAAATACCGCACTATTCGATTTTGTCAAAGCAAACGATCTTACTGAAGACATTTGGATCGGTCTACGAGACAGTAAAGAAAACCAGCTAGACTTTTTATGGCAAAATAGTCAAGAAAATGTTAGATTTGATAATTGGGCTCAAGGAGAACCAATGAATAGAGCAGAAAGTGGAGATGTTAATTGTGTTAAAACCACTCAGGAATGTAGCTAAGGATTTCTCGTGAAATAGAAAAAAAAAATCAGAAATTTGACTCAAATGTTTTAAAATCATGCACATTTCCATAGACTTGGCTGCTGGACTCAAACGACGTATTAATTTAAATACATGCATAATAATTTCATAAAAATGTAAATTTCACCCACTAATGACCACTCAAACTACACGAGAAAATATTTTGAGCACCTATGCACTGTATGTAGAACATCTTTATTTTTGTTTATCACTAAAACGACCGCGGAGAAATGTGATTTTCAAAATTTTCACGAACGTGGAAAAGGCAAAATTCAAATTTCGTTCTTCTTTTCAAATTGAGCTCAAGAGCGCCTCTAGCAAAATTAAAAAAACGTTTGATGATTTCTAAGTGGGAATACTCAATATATTCTTTGTATACTTAGACCGGATTTTGTGCCCTTAAATTTAATAAAAAATTAAAAAAAAAACAGTTTGTGGAAGTTTTTAGAACAAGATTTTTGAAGTAGGTCAAAAGCGACTAAGTCGCTGCGACTTCCAGTTTTTAGCTTGGACCAGTATTTGGGTCGATTGAGTTCATTTAGGTTCAGTTAAGTTCGGCTGGCTTAGTCAAATAAAAATGTCACGTATGTAATTGAATTGTTTTAACCTTGGGTTAATTAAAGGTTATACTGTTGAATTGTTTTCGAGGTATAATAATAGTTATACGCTACTCAAAATGTAAAATTAAACAGAACATCGTCATTACGCAGTATTGACTTTTCATAACAAGAAAAAATCCTTGGCCACCCTACTACTTAGCGAACAGAATTATTCAAATGGTACACAGATGTCTGCCAGACTCGTCACTTGACCCTTTGTCAATTGGAACTGGGACAAACTTGCCCAAAAGGCTGGACGAGACATAATGAAAAATGTTTTGAATTTTTTGTCCAGCCACAATATAGACTTTCTTGGCAGGCAAAGTGTTAGGACAAAGACTTCGAACAAATTTATCTGAAATAACGAAAGTGTTTGACTCATATTTACCTTTTTAAACTTCGCTCAAGGAAAAATTACAAATATTAAATTTCTGATCTAACAAAAAATCAAATTTTTCAGATGAACGGTGTCACCAGTCAGGCTATAAACGAACATGACTCGTGGTACATCAGGATATATCTTAAATCCCGGAAGAGGTGACTATTTTAGTAAATCAAGCCAAAATTTTAGCTTGATTTACTAAAATAGTCTCCTCTTCCGGAATTTAAGATATATGAAAAATTCAAGATAGCCAATCGAAATATTTTTAGAGGTTTCACAATCTTAAAAAAATGTTTGAAAACTTTTGAAATATTGTTCTAGAATTTTCCAAAAAGTACACTCAATCACGTACTTAAAATCACTAAAAAAAGTATTTTTTGTTTAATGTTCCGCAACGAATTTCAGAAGAAATCAGATTTTTCTAATTTTCTGCATACAGGTATCTAGAGACGTTTTTTGCGCAATACAGACGTCATGACGCGTCATATAATAAAATCAAAATTCACTCCCGGTTGATATTTCCGGTTTTAGGGAGCCAGTTTTCTATTCAGGCAGTTTTGACAGCCCAGGAGTAAACACTTTGCATTGCCATAAGCCAATTATTCTGCCAGTGAACTAACCTACTCGATAGAACATTTAAAAGTATTATATTTTGGATTTTTTCTGACGTTAAGGGGGTATGCGACTCTGGTTAAATAAAGGCCTTAGAGGCATTAAACATGCTTGAAATTGATACGGGGTGATAATTAAGGATAAGGTTAAGGAAAGATTAAGGATAGATCTACAAATAAGCATTTTCGGTTTTCAGTATATTTCACCTAGAAAATGTCAAATCAGAGTCGCATTCCCCCTTAAGGGGGTACTCAACGTTTTTTAATTTCACGCTAGGGACATGATAAATGCACCAAATAGCCTCAGGAAGGCCACAAAATGCATTTCCGGTCATACCAGAAAAAAAAATTTCGATAATTTTCTCAAAATTTTCGAGGTTTTTCAGATTTTTTCTAAGTATATTTTTGGGACAAAATAAATAAACCTCGATTTCAATGAAAAATGCTAAAAATATGTCAAAGTGATTAGCAGCTCTTGACTTTAGTTTTGCCCTATCTTTAATTTGAGGGTACTTTCGGTAAAATCGAATCCGAAAACCCTATTTTTCTAGAAATCTTGAAAATTAACTTCCGGTCGCACCAAATCGCAATTTTCTAGAATTCCATTCTTAAATCAATAAAAAAAATATTAGTCAGTAAGAAGACATATTTCTCCAACTCATATCAAATTTAAAAAAAAATGTGTCGAGCTGTTTTTGAGGAAATCAACCTCGAAATTTGAAAATCTCAATAAATGACGGTTTTTCTAATTCTAGAATACGTCCGATCGAAATTTTGCAAAAAAAAATCAGGTTGTCATAGATGGAGTACAGACTGCTATCCTGACAAAAAGTCATAAATGTTTATTCAGCAGTTATGGAGAAAAAAGACATTAAAGATAAAATCAGTGTACTAGAACTCTACTCCCACTTGGTGCTGTAGTGCTCATAAAAATAAATTTTTACCTGTGGTTAATAGCAGAGGGTCAGATCTTCAAATCAGCCTTTTCAAAATTTCTATAAATTGTTTTGTTTTATTCTGAGCCCCGATTCAAAATACAAGAAACCGTTGAGTACCCCCTTAAGACGACCGGTGACACCCTATTTCAAACAGTAAAAGATAGAAAAAAAACAACTTTTTGTGAACAATTTCAAGAAAACTCTTTGTTTACTTACTTTTTAATATTTATGTACAGGACAAATTTTAAGCGCAAAATTTTGAAATTTCTAGATAATATTCTGACCAAAATCATTCTCACAGATTAAAATATTTTTACACTTTCAAAACAGGGCTCGAAGAAATTTTGTGAAGATTCTAATGCTCAAATGCTAATGATCAAAAATTCAGAAGAACAAGTTTTTATCTCGGCTCATCATCTGAGACTTGCAAAAGCTGGTGCTCAAGACTACTGGATTGGCCTTTCAAATATTCAAAATCCGTCCAAAGTTGGGTAAAAAATTTTAACCAGAAAATTGATGGGACGACTATTAATGGATAAAAGACTTTTTGGTGTATCACTTTATTTTTAAACAGAGGTTTGGTTATTCTTTAAAGTTGTTTGTCTTTTTTCCTTCTTTTTCGATTTTTTTTAATTTTCCCCAGTTTTCAATATTTCTAATAATTCTGGATGTTTTTCGATGGATAGATTTATTTTATGAGCATTTCTTTGAAATTTCTTAAAAATTTTCAACATTCTTTTAAGGTCTTTGTGTTTTGGCGAATACTAAGGCATTTTTCAAAATTTTGATATGAAATTAAATTAGGAATGCGGTTTATATCGATGCGGTCAATAGTATTGACTCGATATGTGTTGAAAAACCTCTAGTGCGTGCAGATGAAACTTGTCTGTGATGTAGCTAGATAACTATCAGATGGTCCTAACAGGTGGTAGCACACACATGAGTCCCCTATCATAGCAGATATCAAAAGTTTTCAAAGCATTTCCGATTTTTATAAGTTTGATGTGTATTTATACAATCAAACAGTTAATCTTTCCGCATTTTAATATTGACAACTGTTTTTACTCATGATGGTTAGAGTGGGTTAACCTTGAAGCATTTCTTATGTAGCGTTACATTGAGAAAAATCGAAGATAGCTATTTTGTGACCAATTTATAGGATATTATTTTGAAATTTTTTGACATAAATTTCGAAAATTTTGTAGCTCTTCATTGATTAAAACAAAGATGCTCAAAAGTGATTTTTGGCCAGGGTAAAACAACCTCTAGAAACATTTTCGAATTTCAAATTTTTTTTTAGAAATCGCAATTTTTAGGGGTTAAAATCGAAATTGTAATCGAATCGTAATTTTTACATAAAATAAATTTCCCAGGTACTTTTATTTACTAATTAAAATCCCAGTCATCGATTTCGTCAATTTCAAAAAACATTCTGTGGAAATCGCATTCCCCCCAACTTAACTCCCGTAGTGGCCGACAATCTCTGGACTCGTAGTGTCTTCTGAACTTTCGTGACCAGACGTTTTAAATCAAGCATATAACTGAAGATTTATTATTAACATATATTTTTTCAATGGTAATCATATTATTCAAAGAATTTTCTACAGTCCTATAAAACCCATTTGTAAACAAACTTTATAACAAGTTATCAAATGTGAATAATAAAATTACAAACTCTCTCATTTTTGCCAATTCTCACAAAAAAGTGCATAAGTAACACGAATATAGGGTTAATTTGACATTTTCAAATTTGAAATATCAAACCGTCACCAATTTGGGTATTAAATCTCCAAAACGACCTTTCAGTAGAGAATTAACCCATAGTTGCTAATATTTCCATCAAAAAGTCGACCCTTCCGATTATTTTGAGGGTACTTACGAGTCTCTACGATGAATTTTGAAATTTACGGTAATTTGATAAACGGTACAAAATATACGGTATTTTGAAAAAGTACTCAAATCACATAAAAAAACTTTGAAGAGGAATTTCAAATGTTTTTAAGACTTTTTTCTCATTACACCAAAGTCCGAATAAAATCACGTGACGAAATAATTCAAAAATAAGGTTTGAAATAAGTTATAAATTAAGTTTCATTTCTTGAAAAATAAGAACACGTGACGTTTTTGGAAAATATTATTATGTTCAAAACTCCTAAATTAGGTGTTTATTGACCAAAAATTTTTTTCGGCGTAATTAGATCACTAATTGTTTACTTGTTCCAAAACCTTATTTTCTAATTTGAAGGTCACGTGATCGTTTTTGGACTTTGGTGTAATTGAAAAAAAGTCTCAAAAACTTTTAAAGAACCACTTCACTTTTTTCAAAAATTGATTTAAGTAATTATTGAAAAAACAGTACTACTTTTACCAACCTTATTCGGAATAAGTTATTCCTTGGATAAACGGTCACGTGATCATTTAGAGGCTATGGTTTGATGGGAAAAAAGTCTTAGAATTTTTTTTATCCCGCTCAAAGGCTTTTTTTGATGATTAAAATTTTTTTTTGCAAAAAATAAGTACTGTAATACAGTAAAAATTTACGAAAAAAAACGCACAAACGTTAATTATCCAAATAATTGATTTATCACTTTGTAAATTGTCATTCAAACATGATTAAGGGTCCTAAATTGCGATTAAAGGCCATCTGGTCACGAAAGTCCAGAAAGACACTACGGGAGGTAAGTTGATTACCATTATTGATAACTTTATAACTGACCTTGTCATTAATGATTAAGGGGGTTGTGGGTGTAAAAAATGCATGAGTGGAACAAAATAGTTTATAATTTTTCTTGTATCCGTCAATAACAATAATTTAATCTTAAAAGTGACTTAACAGAAAATTAATACAGTAACCAATTTTTAAACCTTCTGAGTTTCCTTACAATTTTATATTTCTGAGCACCTTTGGAACAGACAATCTACCCAATCAACGGTCAGGCTACGTAGCACTATTCGGCAGAATGCAGCGAACCCAAACAAGAAAAAAAACTACAAAGATGGGCCCAAAAAAATTATATTTGTTCCAGAAATTACCGCGTCTGCTATATAAGGTCAGATTTCCAAAGAATTAGAATCAAAATTTTGAGAACAGTATTGTCGCCGGTTAACAAATCTATTTTCGCGCTCAAAACATAAAGATGATTCAATAAAGATTGACTTGGAACATCGTAACCTTGCGATTTTCGAGTTTCAAACCAGAACATGCTAGTGATTATTGATGCGTGATCGCCATCTGAAAGAATTAATTTCATTTATTAGGACCGTTTAATCGGTTTTGCAAACAAATTGGCATGGGGGAAAAACATTTTCCTGCCATCCGAAACATTCTGTGATGTGGAATTTTTTTTCTAGTTTTTGTGTTTTTTCTTTTTTCGTCCAAAAAATATTATTTTTCAGTCAAAAAATATATTCGATCAAATATTATCTATACAAATGAAATTTGACAGAAACTTAATTTTTTATTCTTAGTGACCCTTAAGAGGGTATCCAGACGCGTTAGGGTCTATTCAAAAGGATCTCTGATCTAATTAAATTCTTTAAATCAACTGATGCGACCAGGATACATTTATTTGGAACATTTCACAAAAAAATTGTTGACAATTTTGCTACGTAGGACTGCCACTCACATTTGCGAGAGCTTAATCGATATTATTAAATAAAAACCAAATTCCCACGGAACAGACAAAATTCCGAATAGTTTACGTTTTTCATATGATAGTAATGATAAGTTTACCACTTAAACTTCAAATGCGAGTTTCCTCAATGCAGTGACGTACAATCTAGTAAAACCGACATTTTGTTAACCTCCCAGTTCTCTAGGTAAAAATCCTTTTTTTCAGCCAAACGATAATAACTCATGCATCAATATCTATTATAAAAAGATGAAGGGCCGTACAGAAAGCACAATTACCGGATATGATTTGGATATTTTGGAAACAAAAACGAAAGAAATTACAGAGCAGTCTATTTGGAGTTAAAAAAATGGAGCGGTAAAATAAACTTAAGGCCATGAAATTTTCAATATACATTTAATAAGATATAATACACAAACAATTAGATTATTGAGTACTATTCATTATACAGTCAATAAATTGCAGCAAAATTAACTTTGTTCAAGATTCATGAACAAGTTCAAGTTTATATCATGTAATACAAGATTTGGATCGATTAAAAAATTTCAAAACCCTGAACACCGGCGTCGTCACATTAGATCGGTCGAAAAATCGATCCGAACTGATTCAAGTTTTTTATAACAGAATCTACATACCGAATCCAATTTTTCGAGATAGTGCCACCGATCTGATCCAACAAAATTTTACGATGAGGCCATCCGATCGATCCAATTTTTCGGCGGTACCACTGATTCCGTATCCAAAATTTTTTTGAGTCTTAGCTCGGCCTTATTGGTGCATCCACAATTTTCTTTAGTAAGCAATCGAAATCATATAATATGATTGAAAAAATAGCTTTCAGATAAAATTACAAAAGGAATCTGCAACATAGTAAGAGAATCACTTTTGAACGAGTTAGAATTCTGAATATCTAAATATTATTGACCATTCCTAACTTCTTCTGTTTACAATTTTATAAAAAGTTATATCGAGTAATTGTTCTACGTATGTTATACCCTATCGATTCAAACATCCAATGAAAACCGAACCATGCCTTCGAGCAACAGATGATTTAAAAACAGTATTAGAAATTTAATTAGATTCCATATTTTTGGTTTCTCGGATCGGTGGAATATTTCTTTGTACAATGAATCGATTAGTATTGAGGATTATGCAGTAACGTTCAAAAGCGCGGTTGTTGAGTCACATCAATTCGTAATGTGTCATCTTATGTCAAAAGTCATGGAATGGGAAATTTACATAAAAAAGATCATGATGGTGTCAATACCATCACTTTACAAGTAGGCTGTCATATATAAAAACATAATATTGACTTTTTAATATAATTAATATAAAAACGCTTAAATCATTCCATAGCGCGAGAATGATGGCTTGATGATTAACACACCAATAAAAATTATTAGCGTTCCATATCAAGGACCCTTGCCTATAAATCATATTGAAGATAACCACTTAGACACACATTAGTGGGATTCGAACACGCGCATTACAGTTAGACACCGTTTTGAGATGGGATCCGTGGGGAGAAAGGATATCCCCTGATTCACCACTTTTGTGAATATCCCGCCCTATGTAGCGGAACGATGGTGTTTTGAAATAGTAGTAGGGCCCGGGTGATATTAACAAAGGTTGAATAGGAATTATCAGAAGGGTAGACCCATACATATCGCCGAAAGTCTTTTTGCCAGAAAAAAATTTGGCGATTATCGGGGCTCTTTCGGCGATATTATCATTACTCTATATAAGAATTAGAAAATTTAAGGATTTTTTAATAATAAAGATTCTGAACTACTTGACGTTTTGTGCTGTCCCAGTTTACAGCCCAGGTCAGTCCAGAATTGGTTATGTTCGATACGGATTGGAAAATTGTTTCCTTATTATGAAAGCTCACATTAAAACTTATTTGGCGTTTATGGCGAAATCCAGATGTGATTGTCGAAATAATCTTCAAATTAATTTATTCAATATTTAACAAAAATATTGATGAGTACGATTTAAGTAATTGGCATTCAATAATTAAGAACAACAAATCATATACCGATTGACAACCCAACGCCAGGAAAGATGTAAACCGGAAGTATAAGAATGTTGTTGCAAAAAGCATAAATTAGACAGAAAGTTTCTCCAGAGCAGTTGAAAACGTGCAAGTTTTCTGTGCTAAGTGTTTTTCTGCGAATATTAGGAGCCCGATATTATGTGATAAGTAGAATAACTTGTAAGTAAAGGTCCAATTTTCAGTGGCCAAACTGGAAGGTGTTCAGTTCTAACTGTTTTTTTCGAAATAACCTTATAAAATTACAAAAATTTAGATTCTCGAATGCATAAAAAATGCGGCGCAGATTTAGGCGCTGCCAAAATTTTTTCGGGCCCTTTATTAAGCACCTCAATTGGAATCCCCGTTAACAAATTAATGCACTTGCTTTAACAAGATTCAAACGGAAAAAAATTTCATTGAAAAAATAAGACAAAGATTCAAAGCAGTAATCACACAATTCAAATGATTCAGAACATTGATAGATGAAATCAAAAATTTTTATGAATAAAATCCTGAAGACAACTACAGTCATATAACACAACTGTATTTTCAAAAATGTTTTTAATTAAATATTTATTTTCTTTCAAACAAGCTGTAGCGTTTAATCATTTATTGATATTTCGACGAAAAAGGTTTTTTTTGACGAAAAAGTTTTTGACCGTAATAAACTTTTTTGACGAAAAAGTTTTGGAACGAAAAATTTTTTTAGACGAAAAACGGAATCGTTTATTATTTTTTGACGAAAAAAGTTTTTTTGACGAAAAAAATACAAAAAATTTTGACGAAAAAAAGTGTCTTGACCAAATATCTTTTTTGACAGAAAAAATTTCTTCCCCCGTGTTGCCACTATTTCTTAACTACCTTAAAGATATGTTATCTGTAAACCTACGCAAAACAGGAAACGGTTTCCTCTTCTCTTTTACAACCTGGTGTGGACTTTGCAGTGTGCTATAATTTCTCAAACCGATCCAGAAAGTGCCTGAAAAGATTTTATTATAAAAATGAGCACAAAATCATTTTTCGGCTTTCAAAATAGACACAAAGCTGCACCGTTTATTTCGCAATTTTCTTTGCGCTGGTCTAATGGTAAGAGATATTGGCAATTAAAATAACAATTTTCAAAATATTCAAGCTGTTTTATGATATGCCATTCCACTTTCACATTTGTAGTCTGTAAATAATTCCTGTAGACATACACTCTTTGCCAACTGGCACAGTGCAAATAACGGTCTTGGATTGACCACAAATTCATATTTCCAGTTTTTTGAGTTTGCCTTCGTTAAAGCTTGGACGCAAATATTTCTTCGTCGGAATCGAGAACTTGATCATCGCCAATTTCGGAATAACTTAGCTGTCTCACCATCATCAATTTACTTCAAAAGGGTCGAAAATTTAACGAGTTTTGTTCGAAAAAATATTGAGGGTTGTGGATGTATAATGTTGGAATTGCTGGAAAAAAATGCCACTTCTCAAGCTGGACTAAAAGGGTCGATAACGGTAGATGAGAAAAAAATATACTGGAGGACTTTAACCTTTTTTAACTGCAAGTAAAATTTTCAATTCTGATCAAGACTAACTCACTGGTTGCCGTACTAAAATGGTAAATATAGGATTCACAAAGTTCGAATATACTTGGTCAATTTTGCTTCAAAGTGAATCAAAGAAATATTTTTTGAAAAGTATGAAGTTTTTAAAATAATTCCTGAGCCTCCCGTTGAAAAAAATCTCTTTTGGTTTTTGCACTTAAAAAACAGTTTGACAAATCAAGAAAGAACTGCATGAAAATCAATTTTTTGAAAATTAAAATCACACTGACTTGATGCTTAGGTTAAAACATTGTTTCGTAACCTTATTTTCTCTATTTAAAAAATACCACATCCAAATTTAAGCTTACTCGTAGACTATTTCTTGCCATCAAAGCTGCCATTCATCATTTCACGACGCTTAAGGGGGTGGCATCGATCGGCAGACTGGAGTCAATTTAACTTACGAAATTAATTAGTGCTAACTTTTTTCTGTAATATCGTTAGCTGAACCAGAATAAATGTGCATCTAAATATAAAAATAATTTTGCCTATTTTTAGGGAAGATTGAGTCGAACTTTATATTTTTAATTCGTAAAATCTTTCAAAAAAAATCAAAGCATTATGAAAATTTTCCGCTATTTTGGTCCAAAATTTTTCTCATCGTTTTTTTTGAAATCAATGAATAAAAGCTAAAAAAATAGCCACTTTTAACTTTTTTCAGCATGTCTACATATTCTGCACTGCTGTTTGAAAAATCATAATATGTTTATTTGTCATTTTGTCGACTTTTTTTAGAAAAATTATGAAAATTTTCCGCCAATCAAGTTCAAATTTTTTATTAGTGTTTTTTAGAACTCTCATAAAAATCAGCAGAATTACATAATTAAATATGTTTTGGTATCTATTAAAATATCCGTATGTCAACTAAAGTGTCGCGCGATTTTCATTCTAAAACTATCGATGAAATTTTTTAACGCTCGGTGGTACACTCATAAGTGCCATTGGCACTAAAATATTTAAAAATTTCATGTTGGTCAAAAATTCCAAATAAATTGTGGGTTAATAGGCGCCATTTCTTTAGATAGTAAGAAACATTCTTTAATATCAAAACGCAATTGAAGGTCAATTTTATCTCAAAAAAAGTTGTTTTTCTCTACTTTTTGCCATTTTGACCATTTTTCATGGGAAAAAAACTTTCATATCAAGTAAATTTTTTAATTCGCAACATAAAAAACAAGACTTTTTAGCGCATTTACACCCGACAATGTCTGAAGTTTATCATATCGTCTTTAAAAAAATCTGTAGTCGAGTTTAGTCGAAAGGATGTACCGTGAAAAAGTGTTTCTTTATATTTCCCAGATAATAGTTATGTTAAGAAATTAAAAATATAAACGTTTGCAAGATATGGACACTTCTATTGAAGATAAAAAATAAAAAAATAAATTTCACATTTTTTTCTTCATTTATCGCTCTGAAAAATTTACCAATCTGCCGGATCGATGCACCCCCTTAGGGGGTTGTGGGAGTAGAATGTTGGAATGCGGGAAAAATAGCCCTCTCCTCCAGCTGGACTGAAGGGGTGATAACGGGCCAATAAGAATAAATAAGAAAAAAATAATGGAGACTAAAACCTTCTCTATCACCTGCAAGTAACTTTTTGATTTTGGGAAGGATGGCTCCCGGTACCGCAGTGAAAAACTGGTTAAAATATGTTCTCAATTCACACAAAAATCGGAATAGTCGGTCAATTTTTCAAATTGAATAAAACATAAAATGTTATGAAACCTACGAAATATTGTCATATTTTAACTCCGTTATTTCTTGAAAAAATTATCTCTCGTATTGTTTATACGTAAAATAAGTTCATACGATATAATTTTCTTTGTGGTGAAGTAGTTGCAGAATCATTTCGACGCGTGTGTCTCTCGCGTCATTCCCCCACCTGCTCGAGCCAAAAATACGCATATATTGTTGAAAANTAATGCTTATGTTAAACGGCAACTTTTGAGTTTTAACTGGAACTTTGTTTTGTTTTTATCGAACTATGTTCGAAATTATGTTCATATCGATTAAGATGCCCAAGTTCAAATAAAATATTTTTGGGTTTTATTGTGGTGAAAAAAACCATTTCGGAACACGAATCGAGTGATGATTACGTAACTTTTGATAGAATTGAATTCAACCAAAATGCACTCTCTAATTTAGCACCTACGCACACAATCGGGCTTATTAAGATACAGATGAATCAGGATAGGTTATGATCTGGATGATAGTTACCTTATGTTTTACCTGTTTTTCCCGAAATAATTTTTCACCAAAATAGAAAAAGAAAATTTATATGAAATCGGACATTGTAATCGACATATATGTGAAATAATATGAGTGAAATGCAAAATAATTAATAAAATCGTATGTGTGTACTAGTAGATGTTTTCTAAGCCAATAAAATGCCCTAAAACCTCACTGGGCTATTTCATTAGTTTAAGGGGGTAGCAGCGATGTGGCAGATTGGTACATTTTTTCGGAGTGATTTTTGAAAGAAAAAAAAATGTGAAAAATTTTTATTTTATTTTTTATCTAAAATGAAAGTGTTCATACTTGCAAACGTTTATATTTTTAAATTTTTTACATACTTAAGTATCTGTAAAAATATCAAAAACCACTTTTCATTACAACTCCATTTCCAACTTGACCCGATGTGGGATTTTTTTTTAAACGCGATATTTATAAACTTCAGACATTGTCGGGTGTAACTAATTAGTGGGAGAATCATTATCCACATGCAAAAATTTCTTAAATATGAAAGTTTTTTTTCCATGAAAAATAGAGAAAAACAGCTTTTTAGGAAAAAAAATTGACCTTCAATTGAGTTTAAATATAAAAAA